>JAEMHR010000133.1:0-74628 GCA_016490725.1 Amphichorda felina
CTCCCCCCCCGTGATCCCTCCAGCGCCCCCCCGGCCGCCCACCGCGAGCCCTCCTTCTCGCCCGCCATCCAGACCGAGCTCGCGCGCGTCGCCTCGCAGACGCCGCTGCAGCCCCTCGCCCTCTCGCGCTACGAGGCCCAGGAGACCCCCGCCGCCGACGCCGAGCCCGCCCGCGTGCGCGAGGTCCTCGACAGCGCCCACGTCAGCGACGCCTACCTCGCCGCGCGCCGGCAGAACCTCGAGCTGCTCGACCGCCACGGCAAGAACGCGTGGCTGATCGGCAACCACCAGCTCGAGGCGGAGCTGCGGATGCTGGAGAAGGAGCTGGGGGATGTGAAGAGGGAGGTGGACGTTGTGAACCTCGAGCGTCAGAGGAGGCAGGAGGAGGTGAGGGCCGAGATCCAGATGCTCGAGGAGACGTGGAAGAAGGGCATAGGCAGGGTGCTCGAGACAGAGGTGGCAGTGGAGGAGCTCAAGAGGGAGATTCGGGATGAGCTGAGGGCCAAGGGCGTGCAGCCGCCCCAGGAAGCACCTGAATGAGCAAAGTGGCCATGGAATAGCATGCCGTGCTAGGATACAACGCGACTAGAGCCACCAGCACCAGGTTCCCACCATGCAAAAGAGGTGCCCAAAGGAGAGAACACTTCGCCTTCAGGTTGTCATCATATGGGGCCTGGTACAACTACTGGGGCAGCGAGAAATTGCAGATAATATCGACAACAAAAGGTATACTATCTGAGGATGACTAGGTAGCCAATGCCCTATAAAGCGACAGATAATTTGCCAAAGCTGGCAAAAAGGGGCTCCTTCTCAAACGCCAACACAGGGCCCGACAAGTCTCTGCCCGCCTGAAAATCACAAAAAAAGAATAAAATAAACCCTCCGGGAGCCTCCCGCTCCTATTTCATTCCTTCTCGTCCTAAAAATCCCCAAAGTGAATGGAGAAGCTACATGCATCCATAGCCGCTCCCAGCAATGGCACCACGCAAGAAAGAAAAAAAAACACTCTACGTCCTCATCCCGTATGCAAAGGATCCATCTCCTCCACCCCCGATTTGACGCCGTGGTATTTTGTTCGTCGCATGATTCCCTCGACGGGGCCGAGTAGCCTCTGGAAGGCGCTCTTTCCTAGAGACGCCACCTTGACATCTGTCGAGGCCACGACGCTGGCAGCTCGTGGGGCATCGTTCAGAAGCGCTAGCTCGCCAAAGAAATCCCCCTTTCTGTAGCTAAGGACCTTGTTGCTTGGGTCTCCTTTGTACGCATTGGCCTCTCCGCTTTCAAGCAGGTAAAACGAGTCCCCATGGTCTCCCTCCTTAATGATGACCTCGCCAGGCGCAAACTTCCGGGTTTCGAGTGCGTCTGCAATCTTAGAACGCTCGTAGGGTGTCAGGGAGGAAAGCAGAGGTACCTCCTCAAGGAAGCTTTCGTACATGCGCCTCCGGGCAAAGGTAGATTCCATCAAAATTCGCCGGAACGTCACTCGGTCCAAGGCCCACAATGTGCAACCCGGCTCGGCCGAAACGACAGTTGCAGCGCGGGGAGCATTGTACATGAGTGCAAGCTCGCCGAACGAGCCGCCAGCGTCGATATGACCAACCTTGGCGCCCATTCCATCAGGTCCAGGTTCAAGTTGGCCGCTCGGGTTAACGTAGACATGAAATGAACCCTTTTCCACAACGTAAAAGAAGTCTCCAGAATCACCCTGGCTAATAACCTATTTCGTGGTCAGTTACAATATGCTGGTCGAACCTTGTCGGGGTTCCATACCTTGATGTCCTTTGCAGGAACGGGTTTCTCCACCAGCGCTCCAAGAATCTGGGTGCTCTGATCCTCCTCGAGATGGCTAAAGAGAAAGTTGCCCTTGATGGCCTTCTGTAGCCTTTCCAGCTGATCTGCTGTCTTCTCGTGGAAAGGAGGCGACCAGTTGTCATATGTGTCGGCGCTGGGCTTCAGCGATTCGGCCGAAACTGAGGTGCGACGGTTGAGATTGTATTGAGCGGGATAGTTGTCGGCGTGGGGAGGAGGCCGAACGGTAGGAGGGAGGCCGGTGCCTGCGGATGGGGCCACGCCATTTTCATCTTCCTCAGCCAGGCTCTGCATATGCGATCCCTTTCCGCCAAAGGGATTCGAGTTTGCCCCAAACGGGCTCGAAAATTGGCTAGCCATTGCAGGACTACTTTTCGAAAAGTTAAGGAAGATAGAACCCTGAGGGAAGGTTCAAGGTGGGAAGCGGGACGAAGGTCGGTGCTATATCCGATCGAGAGATGACTGCCCGCCGAAGTCAGCATTAGACAACTAAAAAAAAAAATAGAAAAGAGGCCAGGTTCAATCAAATTAGGGTATTGAAAGCATAAGAGATTCGCAGTCCGCAGCTCTTGTTGAAGGCTAGCTTGGTCGGTAGGACAGTTGAAAGTTGGGAGGCAACGTACAAATACCCAGGCTGATTAAGGTCTGGCACAAGCCTGTACGAGGAGGTTAGCGCCGGCAAAATGGGAATATTTGTATGTCAAATGAATCATCGAGAAGAAACAAACAAAGGGGCTACAGGGGCATGTCAAGAGCAAGCCAACTGCGTCTGCTGGGACCTGCCCGAATGACATACACGTAGTTGGAGACACCCCGTCGTGCTGACATGACGGTATGTCTTCCACACATGTCCGAGCAGTTGCGACGCACGCTTGCCACCACGGCGGGACTCTCCAATCCGACAAATAAAATATGCTTCATGTGCTTGATGCAGGGGGGAGATCGTGGCAGCTTGACAAAACGGGAGAGCTGGTGGTAGCTTACCTCGGGTGGCAATCGTCAAGGGCGCTCTGGGGCGTCCAAACCAGTGCACCAGACAAAGCTTAGCAAGCGTACTAGGCAAGCAATCAACAAAGGTATAGCCCAGTTCGCATGCGAGCGTCTGCGCGCGACAGGAGGCGTAGGGAAAAGAGGTGTTGGCAGCGGCGAGGCACAGACGTTGCAACCACGTGTGGTGGGGCCGGAACTGCCTGCCAAACGATTGAGAGGGGCGATGACTGAATCTGATGATGCCCAAGTTGCGGACAAGCGGTATGGCGGATGACGAGGAGCAGGGCGTTTTTTAGGGGGCGTGATGGGTGGAAGATGAAGGAAGCTGCCTAGAGGTGTGGCGACGGGGTCACGGCGAGTGACGAAGTCGACGCGGGGGTCTGAGGCAGGCAGGCAAGCAACAGGCAAGCCTGAAGCAATCCAGCAAAGGCGGGGGTGCCGGGAGAGCCTCAGTCCACGTCGAAGGCTGAAGACAATGGAAGAGTGCGCAGCTGGAGAAAGAGGATCCGGGAGAAATCGAGCTGCTGATGGATGAAGCGACACCAGGAAGGTAGGAGGAAAGAGGCAAAAGGGAAAATGACAGAGGCAAGAGTAGGTAGAGAGGGAAGGCGGGATCGGGAGAGAGAGTGGGGGAAGTTTGAACTCAAAAGGGCCCTTGAGGGCGGCAGGCGGAGCGAAGCCTTCTAGAAGCTCTGGCGCACGGTCCACAAAGTGCCCCCTGTGTTGGAGCTGTCCCAGGCAGACCCACCCATGCCTGCAGGCGTTTGCACGCCCAGAAAGGGTCTTACTTGCCAGTAATATTAGCCTTTAGGTTCTCTACTACGAGCGGCGTACAGGCCCTGGAGCTGCCTGCCATGAGTCCCAACTCCATCATTCTTCTAGAACCCTGGACTCTGCGCCCGCTCGCCCTACAACTTAGCCCTTTGTGAGTTCTGCCATGCAATCTCTCTTCATGTGTCGGGTTGATTCTGGGACGCAAAGCGCAGGCCGGGGGGTTCCGGCTTGCCACAGAGACTCCCAGCGCGGGAAGGCCGAAGAAGGCTTGAAGAAGCATTCCACAGCAGAGGAACACACGCAGCGGCGCCGCATCATTGGACGGATGGCAGTTAGGATGGCTCCTGGCCTGCCCACTCGCCGCGTTTTGAGTTAAGCGTGAAGAGTCATGCTCATGCTTCGTCATTGCCCAGCGCAGAGAGCATAGCCAGATGGCGAGGAGCATGCCAGCAAGGTCTATCTATATTGCGCGCGCCTATCGGTCCCTCCTCGCTCATAGGCAGGCCACACACACCCTTTATCCACCGGGGTCCCTCCAAGATCATCAGTATCGCTGCTTCGTCTCATGTCACTGGCGGTGCAGCTAACATTAATATCGTACAACCATTTAGTCGTGGCAGGAGCACCTCCACACACCCCTCCCCGACAGCCGACGATTGGGGCCGCACAGGAGATCTCTCCGTCTTACCAAACCAAACTCCATTAGGAGCTTGTCCTAATGGCCCAGTTGGGAATTGCGAGCAGGGCTATGATACCTAGTACCTAAGTAGGTTCCATGGTCAACTACGTGCGATGTACCTAGATGGGCATAGGAAGTCTCTTTTAAGGACTTTGAAACTCTATATTGCGCCATTCGGTGCCATGCCCGCCGTATCAAACACATCACACACAAAGTAACATTCAACTGCGTTTATATAAGTATTCTCTCCATTGAGCATATCGTGGCTAGGGAGCCAGCTATGGGAACTCCTTTAGGTAGGTAGAGAAGTACTCCATAGTCAGCCCCCTCGCTTCGACAGCCCTCCCCCTTCCATAGCTCTTCATCATCGAAGCCTCCCGGGTATCGTGCCATAAGTACAAATACAGGAACTCATAAAACCTCCAGCATATCCCAGCCTGGATGCGCCTGTTGCGCTCCCTTCCTCCATACCGGGAGGCATGTACAGCGAAAAATCGACATGCGACCAATCCAGAACGCCCTTCCATGATGCCCCTAAAAATGCAGTTGAGACAGTATGCTCGTCCCTTTTGTTTCCAGAAACCAGCCAATCGTAATCAAAAACCCGACTCCGTTGCTCCGTTCTTCCATTCGCCGATAGGGTTCAAAATAGGTATCTTGTGCCATGACTCCACGAAATCGGAGCCAATCTTCCTGTGCTCGTGCCCAAACGAGTGTCTCTCTGGTTTGTCTTTGCCGGTCGCACTCTTGCTAGCAGGTGGGCGCGGGCAACGTCCCACACCTGCGGCTGAGCAATTCTCAGAGCCTCTGGCGGCCACGAACCCAGCGCCTCTTCTATGAGGCAGCTGCTAAGCACGAGTCCAGAATGCCGTCAAGAGCCTCCATATCTGGATTTTCAGCTCCATCCCACCAAGGTTCCGTGTCGATATCCATGGCATCGGGGTGGCCATTAGGCAGCTCCACAACTTCGGCGCCATTCACCTCAGCTGAGAAGAAGTCATCGGTGCCTCCGGTTGGCTCTCTACCCTGTTCGTACGTGTAGTCGTTCCAGTTCTCTAGCTCTCCCTCGCGGTACCCGTATAAGATCTGAGTCATGAGAATGGGGAAGGAAGCCATGCCAGTGTCCCCCATCTCGAGGGAAAGTCGGACGTCTGCCATGCTCAGAGCACCGCGCTCGCTTTCAGCCTTAGACTCGATAGGTAAAAGACCGTTCTTGTCACGCGAGATTTTCCCGTGCTGTGCAAGGTCTTCCTCAGCATGGAGCTGCTTGCGGTACTGGTGAGTCTGGATCCAAGTGGTTCCAATACCGAAACCTGCGCTGCCTGCCTCCCCAGGTCCATTGCTGCGGGTACGGCTGAATATTTGCGTCAGGACTTCCTTGATGAAGGTATCCGTCGCAACAGACATCAGCTGCGGTGCGTCTGCTGTGTGACCACTAACTAATCCGGCTTCGTAGCAGAATGGGAGCATCCGACCACCAATAGTTCCGACATCAGGGAACTCTCCTGACTCTATCGCCAGCGGTTGGTTGAAACGTTTTCTTATCTCAAGATCAAAGTCTGCGGTGGTCGTCAGTAAATGAAGACCGTCGAATCAGTATCATATCAGAATGAGGCTCACTCATGTTACTAATGCCGCCACTCGCGCTCGCAGGCGCATCCGCCATAGCTGGAGGTTTCCGACGTGCTTCCGAAAACACATTCGCAAGGCTCTCATACGGATCAAACTGCAAAGGCGTCAAAACAGAGAAAAATCACCAGCAAAGAACATGGGGCTACCGACATCATTCTGGGCCAGATCTTTGATACGACGTCTATCCCTGGCGGGCAGCTGCATCACTTCTCCTTTCACCTTTCTTTCTGAAGCGTCTCCGGAGGCAGGTTTGCTTCCAGCAATCGCGGAGGGCTTATCATTAGCACTGACCCAGGGCGCAACGCCCGGGTCGGGCACCTCGCGGGTAACATTGGCGAGGATCGCAAGAATGAGTCTATTGTGGTGGTGTTCCTTCTCGCCATTTTGACTCGTGATTAGTGGGTCGATTATCGCCGAGAACTCGGCCTGATTTAGACGACCTGTGGGCGGTGTCAGTAGTTGATTATAGGCAGAGCAGCAAGACAGCCAGAGGAGCCATACCGTAGGCTAAATTCGAGAGAGATTCCTTATAGAGTGTCCACTTGTCTGGGGGTATGAACTTTTTGACAGCGGCGTAAAATGGCTCGAGGTCGATTCGTGGGGGGATGATCTGGCTGGTCTTGGGCTTCTGAGGTCCGGAAGCATTCGCTGAGATAGATTTCGTGGTCAATGTCGGGGTCCCGAGGCTGACGCTGGACGTGTTCAAGGTCGAGGGGTCAATGTTGCTGCTGGAGATGGCGGGCATGGCAGGCATGGTGGATATGGAGGGCATTGTGGGATGATATGCTGCCTGGTAGCCAGTCGCCTGATACGGTCGCAAGGGGTGGCAGTGGGCGACCGACTCAGCGACGATGTCGCGTCTGGCACAGATGCGCAGCGCGAGGCCAAAAGATGCGCATACGATGGCCAAAGATGAAGGTAAAGGGTGACGCGATTGCGATTATCGAGTCAGCTTGATGCATCGGGCATTGTGAGGCGCCGGGTTGATGGCGATGGTTCGCGCGCTGGACGCAGAGGAAGAGGGCGATTGATGGAGTGAGGTCGAAAATTGGCGGAGCCCCAGTAGACGGAGTCGGTGCAGTGGCCGACACTAAGGTATCCGGTACCTCTGATACAGCCAATATATGGTACCGCCCTGGGTCTCCGCTACCTTCCCTATCCGGCTGAACCCCAAGTGCCCCCCTCAAGTCGCGTCCGTTACCAGGCACAGCGCGTCAGACCCTCCCGTTCAGCAACTTGGACGTCAACTCCACTGTCCATAAGGTACCCAAACAACCCAATTCCAACTCGTCGCTCAACAGAGTCAACAAGCCCAGTGTCCTCTTGGCACTCGAACCACCAACAGCTGCCTCAGCAGCCACCCTTACAGACTTTCGCCGCGATAGAGCGCGACAATGCAGCTATGGCTCCCGACCGCGTCTCCAACGCCATCGACAACCTGATATCCCACATCATCCCTCGAGACCCCGCCGAAGACGATGCCGCTGCGCAACAACGGCATGACGCCTGCTTTGAGCTGGCAAAGACCATCATAGATAGGTATATATACCCCAGTGCCTAGTTGTCCCCTCAAGGGCCTCCCTCTCGCTGACAGTTCCCCCCTTGCAGTCCTGCCTCACCCGCCGTTGCGTCCGACGTCAACCATGCCTCAGACCTCATCAAGCGCAAGCTCATCCAGAGCAACCCCGGCCAAGCGCTAAGGTTCTCGAATCTATACTCGAGACTCCTCTCTCTCCCGGTGCTGGAGAACAAATGGGCCATCCTCTACCTCCTTTACCAACTGTCTGACTCGCCAGACCCCAACGAACCACTGCCTCTCAGCCCAGTCAAGCCGTCAGCACCCAATTACCGCGAGGCCATTAGCAGGGACTCGATAAAGAGGCATGGACGCGACAAGTCAAAAGCGTCAGCATCAACCTCTCGGCTCGAGGAAGAGCAGTTCAAGGATGCCTTCCAACCCGAGGGGCTTAAAAAGTTCCCACCAAAGGAATCGAAGCCATCGCATACACAAGCTGGTACCGAAGCGCCTAAAAGAGATGTATCGCTCAAGTCAACACTTCTCGCAAGTAACTACTCGGAGATCGACCCTCCCGAGACGGTCATTCTTCGTGACCTCCCATTTACCTTTCAGGGATTGAGCTCCCTGACACTCCCCTTCACCAAATCAGACACGATCAAACTGCCCGCCACGTTGCCGCTTCCTCTAGTCTCGCTTCTTCACACCCTAGCCGAGCCTTCACTCCTATATCGCCGCCTCCATACCTTCTGTGAGAGCCCAGCACAAGGGCTGTTGCACCAGAGCCTCAGGGCTGCGATTAGCAATGAGCTGAGATCATATCTCAGCCTCATCGCCACGCTCGAGGGGCAGATTCGGAGGGCTTTGTCCACAATTGACGATGACGCCCCACGCGGAGGGATTGGCAAGGCCGGTGTAACTCTCAAGCGCTGTGTCGTATGGACTAGAGAAGCTACCATGGGCCTACGGCTAATGAGCCTCATCGCCGAAGAGTCTGAGAATAAGAAGGGTGGCCAGCTGATATCGCTCATCCACAGCTTCTCCTCGTCCCACGGAGATCCCGTTGTCGCCGCATTTGCGGAGCGCTTGCTGGGCAGCTTCACAAGGCCCTTCTACGACTTTTTGAGGCATTGGATCTACGACGGTGAGCTGTCCGACCCGTATCTCGAATTCTTCGTCAGGGAGCAAGGTTCCAGCGGAGACCGCGGCAAACCCAAAGTGACAGGAAATGTTTGGGAAGACAAGTACGAGATAGACAAGGCCATGATCCCCACCATCATTACCCAAGATTTTGCCCAGAAGGTCTTCCTAATTGGAAAGTCTCTCAACTTCATCCGTCACAGCTGTAGCGACTCACTATGGGTAGAGAACTACTCCAAGGATGCTTCCAAGGAGCTACGCTACGGTGACACAGCGACGCTGGAGGCTTGGATCGATGAGGCCCACAAGACCACTATGAAGCGCCTCATCCATCTCATGGCCGACAAGTTCCACCTGTTCGAGCACCTCAAGGCGCTGAAAAACTACATCTTACTCGGCCAAGGCGACTTTATCGCGCTTCTGATGGAATCGCTGGCCCCTAACCTGGACCGTCCTGCTGGTGCTCAGTATCGGCACACCCTGACAGCTCAGCTAGAGCACGCCATTCGTGGCTCCAACGCGCAGCACGACTCAGCAGAAGTCCTCCGTCGACTCGACGCCAGGATGCTACAGTTGTCTCACGGAGACATTGGCTGGGACTGTTTCACGCTCGAGTACAAGATCGATGCCCCTGTCGATGTCGTGGTGACAGAATGGGGCAACAGGCAGTATCTCAAGGTGTTTAACTTCCTGTGGAGGATCAAACGTGTCGAGTTTGGGCTCTTGTCGACGTGGCGCAAGTGCATGACGGGGGCGCGAGGCGTCCTGCAGAGCAACGACCCGACTGTTGCACACACATGGAAGTCGACCCGTGGCACGCTTGCCGAGATGATACACTTCGTGGGCCAGCTACAATACTATATCCTATTCGAGGTCATCGAGTCGTCATGGGGCGAGCTCCAGAGCCGCATCCAGAAAGAGGATTGCACCCTGGACGACCTGATCAAGGCTCACACGACATACCTCAACGACATCACGCACAAGGGCCTTCTCGGCCCCAAGCGGCGCGTACACGGTGCAGCCGACGACGACGATCGCACATCCTACCTTGCGCAGCTGGGCGAGATGCTGCGCTTGATGCTAAACTACCGCGACTCGGTAGACGGTCTATATAGCTGGAGCGTATCTGACTTCACACGGCGGCAAGAGGCCGACGTGCGAAGCACCATCGACAACGGCGGCGGCGGCGCGTTTCCGGGTCCTGAAGGCGGCGTGGCATCAGAGTTTCCCGTGCTGCAGGACCGGCTCCGGCAACTGGGGTCGTCGTTCCGGACGCGCCTTCAGCTGCTGTTGGGAGACCTGGCGTACCAGCCCGACGTGGACATGCGCTTCCTAGGCGTTGCCATGAACTTCAACGACGTGTATCAGCCGGCTCGACGGAAGGCCAAGACATTGGCAACGGTGGCCCAGGCTGGATAGTTATCGGCGAATAAGGTTGTCCTAGGCAAATAAAGTACCATGTAGCCATTGGGAACCAACGTTGAAGGCGTAGGGGGAGGGAGGGGAGGGCAGGCGTTATTAGCGATATCAGGCAGAAGGATTTTATGCTGAATTGAACGGAACGTAGGATCTCTATTGGGTTTAAGTTAGTCATTCAAGGGCGTCGTCGTCCATCGTCTGCTGCCGGCGTTCCAAAGGTCAAACTGTCTCAGGCCCCCCGCGAAACATGTCAGACAGAGGCGTGTCTCCAGTCCTGAAAATCTCCAATATCCGGTTTTCCCAGAGTGGGAGACGAAGTGCTACCCTATGCAAAAGCAGATCAGGAAATTTGTCTCCGGGCAAAGGAATGCGTGACCCCCTATTGTGAGCCCTTTGGTGTCTAGATCCATCGAAGGACGGGCTCAAACCCACCTACGCTATGTCAGGGATTGAACCTAGGGCCTACCATACCGATTGTCTCAAGAGAGTTACGAGAACCTGTCTGGGAGATAGTAATCATTAGTGCTGGGAAGCTGCCGTAGGTCAACCCTTACCCTACAAGTACAGTCCCTTCCATGTCGCTTAGGCAAATTTTGCCGTACATAGTTCCCCAAGAAGTCCCGTCGGCTCAACACTCCTGTAGTTAAGTACACTGGACGGATGTTTGGCGTTCCAAAAATAAGCCCACTACCTCGATATGAAAGAAATGTGGGATGTTGTTGTGGTTGTTGTTGACACCAATACCACAGGCTCTGGGATCTATGCAAGATGCGCGAGGATGCAACATGTATGTGGGACCATTGAATGCGTCGCACTTAAGCACTTCGATGACAATCCCCTTTGCATACTAATTAGAATGAATGTCGGCATATAACCAACGCGAAACAAAATACCACGATCGCAGTCGGCACATGGTGAGCATGGGAGCTTCAAGGTCGTGCCAAGAAGATGCGCCGGGGATGTGACGGATCATGGATGACATGCTGCAAATATAATCCTCCCAGTCACCCTACCCGATACCGCGACGTCGGGCGCGTCACGAGGCCGACCAAGCTTGCTATGCTTCGAGGCGCATCAACCCTCCGTGATCTAGTAGGGTAGATTGGGACTCGTGGAGTGGACGGATATAAGTAGATAGGTACGAATAGGACCCCAGGCCCGGCCTCGCGGTAGCAGCCGTGGCCGCGTGGGTCGCCGATTCTTCAAGCTTCAGTCAAAACTCAAAAGGTCAACCCCAGTCGGCCGCTGGGGTGGAATTGCGGTGACATGGCCTGGTCACCGCCGGGTTTTGCTTTTGCTCGCGGCTGTATCCCGTCTAGGCATTTGTTACGCAAACTTCCCATTCTGGTGCGTGCTGGCGCCATTGTTGATGAACAATAATAGGCGGGACCAGGGCCGTCTTCCGACGGGAATACATATTACAAACATAGCTGCGAGCCCAGCCAAGGCGGCCCGGAGTAATATGGACACCTTGGCCCGACGGGCTTCTGTTAAATAAAAGGGTTCCCAGTCAGCATTCCCTCTCTGCTGGGACAACTGGGATATTACCTACTAGTGTTCGTCCCCAGCATGTCGTCAGACGCCAGACAGGGGAAGACTCAGGAGTCGCTGACTTCGCTGGGCCTTCTGGAACGTTTGTGACCCGCCCATGAGAAGCCAAGGCCCAAGCATGCAAGGGCTCAACTTCCCAAGCCGCCCAAGGGACCCAAGGAACCCAAGGGACCCAAGGGACCCAAGAGACCCAAGGGGGCCCTGACACCCTCCGGCTAAACCCACCACCCACGGTCCGGGGCAGGTCCCCTGTACTTTGCCGGTGAGAATTTCCTAGAAATCCAGTTCCTAATTCCTATTCACCACCTATTCAAGGCCTGGTCGCCGAAGCCACGGGCCCCGATTTGGTATTCCGCACGTACGAGTACTACCAATGTACCGTGGTACTCGTAGATGGCAGTAGTGCATGATACGAGTACAGTGTACTCCATGCTATGCTCGCGGCTGTTGCTGCTCTCGCAGCGTTGTTCTTGCTCGTTCTACTCATGCTCCCAAACATTCCTGACACCTGGCCATGTCCTGGTCTTGTCAGCAGTGCGTCGGTGCCCTTAGGAGCGACAAGAGGGATCTATTTCGGTCAAGAGATAAGGAGATGAGGCGGCCCAACCGATGCGATATCGTTGTCGACGCTGACGTGGAGGTCTGTCGGGTATCTGAAGGATCGATACTTTGTAGAAGGCGGACGGGATGAAGCCCCCACGCCCACCCACACCCCAGAGTTTGCTCGCTGCCCATCTCTGCGAGGCGGCGACGCAGGCCTTTGGGCGCCGGGGCAGCGGTGATGATGTGTCCGTGCCCCTGTGGTTGCGTCCAGGGGGAACAGCAACGGAACAATAGCGGAGCAACACCCGGTCCAACAACGGCGAATGCGCGGTGATTCACCGTCTCCTGTTTGAGCTGTTTGAGCTGTTTGAGCTGTCTGAGCTGTCAAGCGGTGTCTGACCGGTCCCAGTTCTCCCAGACTGCCAGAGCCCCAGACTGCCATCGCTTTTTTTTTTTTTCCCTCCCCCATTTTCAAATTTGCTGCCTCTGCAAGCGTGACATGGACCATTGGACCCGAGCCCAACGAGACAGGGCTGGTCTCGGTCAATCAATCACGCACACCCCGACCGACTCGGTGGCTCCAGTGAAATGAGTGGGCTACGTGTCTGGGGCCAGAGGTGCGACGATTCGACGAGGAGCACAAGGACAAGGAGAGCGAGCGCCTCCCTGAGGCTGGTCTCGAGCGCACATGTGCTGCACCCTCGGCCAATTGCCTGACGGTCGAGCGCCGTGTGTCAATTGTTACAGTGCACGAGATGACGAGTAATCTGTGCTGCGTAGTAGGTAGCGAAGCCGCCAGGCAATGAGATGGGTGTGGCCACTGGTGTGGGTGTGGCCCATGGGGACAGGACAGACAGGGCGACAGGCTGACAGTAATAGCCTGCCTTCCGCTTCCCCAGGTTTTCTTTCCCGTCTCCCGTCTCCCGTCTCACTGCAGCCACACCCCCCAGGACTGCCGCTGCCCTTCGTACGGTCGCACCTGCCTCCCCAGTCGGTTTGCCGAGTGCCAGTTTGCAAGTGCAAGCAGCAAGTGCCCGTGCCAGTCCTCGTTGCTTGCTTGCTCTTGCCTTTTTAAATAAATTCATCCCCCTTCCTCCCTCCCTCCTCCTCCGTGTAGCTTCTTCCCCAGACAAACAACCACCTTCTCCTCTCACCGCCGAGACCATCTTGAACTACTAGTACTTGGCCTGCGTGGTATTAACTTCTGCCTCGCACTACCAACACAAAACTTCTTCCACTCTCCCAAGCTCTGCTTGATCCCCAGCTCGTCCTCCCATAAACCAAACTTCAGGTATGATTCATATGCTCAGAATCCATAGCTTCCCCAACTGACATCATCTCTTAACAGGCCTCGTCCAAGACACCGCCAAGATGCCTAGCCGTCAGATCGTCGCGCCTCTCCCCATCTCGCCCTCTCAGCACAAGCTCAAGCTTGGGACCCAAGATTTCTACAGCAGCATCAACGCCACCCTCGCCTCCAAGGCCGACCGCCGTCCGTCAACACCCCACCAAGGCGACTACTCAGTCCCGGCGCCGCCGCCACCCAGCCCCGTCAGCTTCCGACCCGACAACTGGCCCACCTCCACGCGCTGCTGAGCGGCCCCTCGGGGGCATTTGGGGCACGCCATCCTGTACTTTTCTTATCTCTGTTTCCGCAACGGGGCATTTAGATGGAGCGGAATGACTTCTGGGTTATGCTTTTTGCGGAGTTGACGGGTGATTTATTTCTCTTCAAGTGTCAAGCGCTGGTTCACTAAGGGAAAAATTGGGACACGGAAACAGAGAATTGGCAATCTGAGAATTGCGCCGGGAATAGGAGCACGGGGGGTCATAGATACTACCTTGCAATTCGATTTGCTTAAACTTGACGATATTTGGTTCCTAATAATTGACATTGGCTTCGATATTGCCATGCCTTGGCGTCTCCAAAGACCAGACAAACCTCCTGCGATGGGATACAAGATTTACCAATCAGGCCAAGAATGAACAACCCTGAGCTGTGATTTGCAATTCGAGTGATACAGCGGAATAAGCCTGCATGTCGAGCTGGTACTGTGACTGCCCGTGCCGGCTACGTGGTATTCGTAAAATGTCAGCCCATCATCGGCGTGAAACTAATGACTCCTTCCACGCCTACCAAACCACTATTACTCATGTAAATCACGGCCTCGGGCCGAGGAACAAGGATACCTCGTCATGATGGGAAAGATACCCCAAAGGGTGCTCCTTTCCAGGGCATCGAAGTGTCCAATACGACAGCTCCTCGAGGGCCCCAGGGTTGTGGTCCAATGTCTCACCGGAAAATGACGGGCCCAGAAGATGGGACTCTAGACAGCTGATGAGAGACCTTAGCCCCAACAGGTGAGGTTGGAAAAGGGGGGGGGGGGGAGGCTTCCCACGTACGAACATAGATCACAGGCTGCCAACTCCAAGGCTCACTTTCAATCCCTTGTATCTTTCGGCAGTGCCTCAACCCGTGACATCGATTACATCACCCCATAGCTCTAGGCGAAGGGCTGCATAAGATGCGGAGAGTCGCTCGGGCGCTACCGGCGACGCCGCAAGCCTCGGGCAAGGTCGAGAAGAGATGCCCCAGCGACGCAGGGTCGATCCCACGTGCGGTTGCTGGGCTGCAGTTGAAAAGCGCGTGCAGCTCTGGCAGCTCCAGGGTGGTCCAGTGCCCGTGGCACCGCCAATCATATCCTACCGTCGCCGACTTCTCTGGCATGGAACGGGTGGGTCTACTCCGTACTTTACGCGGTGATCGCGTCTGAAAACGCGCCTGGACGCGTCTGTCTTGGCCCAGCCCTTCGATAACATTTCATTTCCTCTTCCCCACTCGTGGATCATGACTTCCCGTTATTCAATTCTGGCCATTACACTTGCATTTTTTCCAATTCCCCCCTCAGCAAGCGTTGGGGAACTGCATTGAACCATCACTTCCATTCGAGCACCACAAGTACTTGCCAGTTTATTGCTTCTGCTCTCTTCGCAAGTCGTCCCATCTTCAACCGACCATTACGCCTTCCGCCCGAAAGAGCAACCAACCATGGCCCGCCCAGCAAAGAGAACAAGGCAGGCCGAGACTGTCGCCAGCCAGAGCATCAGCAGCTTTGGCCGCGTCTCCAAAGTCCACTTGCCTTCGACCCCTGGCAAGAACCTGAAGGCACCCGCGTCGTCGACTGAGCCTGCATCTTCCAAGAAACGCAAAGCCTCCTGCATCGAGGTCGAGCCTGTCCACCACAAGCTGACGCCTCGCACCGTGTCTTTTCCTCCCAGCAGCGACGACGAATCAGACGCCCCATCGAAACGATCGAAGCGCTCCTGTCGCCGGCAGCAAGAACCCCAGCTGGCCACGGCTGACGCGCACTCCGCTGCCCCATCCAAGGCAGTCAAGGGCAAGCGCACCGCCAAGACAGCCCCTTCGAGGACCGAGTCTGCCCACAAGCCCGCAGATACCACCGTTATCGCCAAGTCTCGGCAGTCGGCCAAGAGGACAATCCAGACCAAGATTGACGCCAGCTTCAAGAAGTCCAGCAAGGGCCCCGTGGAACATGAGTTTCCTCCACACCTGGCAGAGCTGGTGGATCTCCACCGGGCCTTCCTCAAGACGGTCATGGTCCAGATCGCCCACAATAGGAGCAATGTGCCCATTGATATTCGTTCTCTCGCCCCTCACATTGCTCGCTCATGGGGCAAGCGCCAGGTCACTATCGAGGATATCCGCCGCTGCATTGCCATCCAGGCATCGGCAGAGCGGCGCACGGTGTCCCCCTTCATCGTATCCGACTATGGCCGTGGCAAAGTCTGCATCGAGCTCGACTCGCGCCACGATGAGACCTCGGTCAACGAGGATAAGCTGTGCAGGCAGTTCGAGAACAACCTCAGCTGTCTGCATGCGAAGCGTGGCGCCGACGAGATGACCGGTGTGGATATACCCCTCGAGGGCCTCTCCATCAGCGACCTGCCTCAGGCGGCCATCACCAACATGGACCTCGGCCTCAAGGCCAACCCCATCCTCGCCAAAGGTCAGCGCGCCCTCACCGAGCTCAAGAACGGTGTCGTGGCCAAGCAGCAGGAGAAGGAGGCCCAGCAGCAGGCTGCCGCCAGCAGCCCCATGCTCAATGCTGACGGCACCAAGATGAGCCTTCTCGACCGCATCCGCTTCAAGCAGCTCGCCAGGGAGAGCGGGCCCCTCCCGCCGTCCGGGCCCGAGCTCGAGCGCCGTGCCGCCCTCAACCGCGTTGCTGACGTGTCGGCGACCATTTCCATGCTCAGCCTGTCCAAACCGCCCTCGCTGCCGCGCCAAGCCTTCGCCATGCAAGCCATCCTCGAGCGGCTCAAGGACTCGCTGCGGGTGCCCATCTCCAAGGAGGAGGCCACCAATTGCGTGCGGCTGATTGCCGGCGAGGTGGCGCCCGAGTGGCTCCGCGTGGTAACGATTGGCGGTCGCGAGAATGTCGTGGTGCAGAGGAATCAGCAGCCAGTGGATCGGGTGATCCAGGAGCGGGTGCAGAAGCTGCTGGCGTGAGGATGTAGCTCGTGGAGGGAACGTTGTTGTTTTACAGATGCTGTTTTTCCCCCGGTGTTGGATTGGAGATGGAAGATACCACTGATGAAGGCATTGCTTATTGTGGGCATTACGGCGGGCGTCTGAATTTACCTCCCATTACACGGCAGTTTGTCGGCATAGGAAGCTTTGGAGTTGGCGTTTGGTACAAGGGCCCATTGGTATGAGTACTAGGTACCTTACCTTGGCATAGAAGCATTATTGGAGTTGAATTAACCAATTGAGATATACTTGTTTAATATTGCAGTTGACTTATGTAGTGCTCGCTCGCTGTGGTTGATTCGCAGGCCCGATGTCCAGTGGTTACATAGGAATACGAGCACATCGCTAGAACAGTAGAAGTACGTACAAGTACGCACATCATTGATGATCAAATCACCACTGGATTAGAAGGTAAGCTAAGCTTTTTTAAGCGCTAGCTGCTTATGACTGCGAGGCCTATCTCTCCCTTAATTATATTCAAGCCTTCCAAGTTCGAGGTGGTTACAAGGTTACAAGGGCCGTAATGACTCTGATATCGAATAGTACCGAGATATATATGGTTGCCAAAGAGCGTTCTCTCTAGTATGTTAGAGTTTCCTAATATGGTTATAGCGTATACAGACTACAGAGCTTATCTAAAGTGCGACCCTACTCGTACTCGTGTTCGCTGGCTGCGCGTGGCATTGATCCGTAGGCCACGATACAATGATTCACCGCCGAGCATATCAGAGCTCTCGATGGAGTCATTGGAGTGTAACATTCGGAGCGCATGCTGTCTCTCCGACGGCGACTCCGACGCTCGGCGCCCACAGCAACTTCCATCGGCCCCCAAAATGGTCAGCACCACTCACCAGTCGAGATGTAATAGGTGTTAGACGGTTGCTCGTTTTCGGCAACTTGTTCCCGCGGCCGCTGCCCACGGCCCCCGGCACACAACCGGCCATCCAGCGTTGCCGACTTGTCTTGGCATGCCGAAGGTGAAAAACTTTTATTTCGTGGCAAGGCCGTGGCCCCGAATGCCTGGAAGGGGCGATATTGATAATGACCCCTAGACAGGCTCGGCTCGACTTGCAACTCCTCCGTGCGGTGGACGCATGCTGTCGAAAGCCCTTCCACGCCAAGCTCGGCAGTGGACAGGCTGGACCGATACATGGAGCAGTGCCCGGACATAGCCCGGGCAGAGACATGGAGATGCCATTCGCAGCTCCCAAATGGGGAGGACTGTGGAGACGCGTACAAGGGATGGAGTCGAGTCAACGGCTCAACGCTGTACATACGTACATAGTACTACCGATGTTCGGGGCGGACGACCGATCCATAATAAATGTAGTCGTTTGTGCCCCTCCGCTGCCATGCCCCAGCTTCTCCTCTAGAGTTTAAATAGATGCTTATCCTGGTGCGCTGCTGTGGTTGAATCATATCATTCACTACCTGCTCTTTGGGCGTCCCATCAATTGCCTGCCTGTAGTTACCATAGTAGCTCGCTGGCAGCTTCAAAGAACAGTTGTTAATTGGTTTTTTTTTTGTTTTTGCTTCCCCTGCTCGTCCCTGCTCGTCTCTACTCGTCGTTGTTTTGCGGCGTCTTCTATGTGTCTGGAAGACAGGCTTCGCTTCACCCACCCGGAACCAGACTAGTGTTGGACGCTCGCGCTTGCATAAACGATGAAGCCTGCAACGGGAGAGACGCGGCAGCCGTCTGCCAAGCGCAATTCTAACCTGGTGTTTGGCGGCCAAGGAATACAGCTGGAGCCCATCAAGGTGGTCCCTGCCCCGGACGGGAACTTGTACCGCACGGGGTCCCACGTGTCCGGGCATGACAACCTCGAGCCGCCCGAGGAACCAAAGGACCGGTACGCGGAGGACGGGGACGAAGTCTACGGCCGGCTAACCAAGCAGCGCAAGGTCGGTATCGTGGCCGTGATGTCCTTCTGCGCATTCCTGTCGCCCGTATCGAGCACGAGTATCCTCGCGGCGACGCCCGAAGTCGCGGCCGAGTACGACACGACGGGCTCCGTCATCAATTTGAGCAATGCCGCGTACATGGCCCTCATGGGCGTGTCGCCCATCGTCTGGGGACCCATGAGCCAGGTCTTCGGCCGCCGGATCGTGAGTTGCTCCCTCCTTGCCCTTACTTCCTTGTGGATATAGGCTGCACTAGGTTTGGAAGCCTGGGGCTATGCTGACGGGCCATGCAGATCACGCTCATCACCGCCGCAGCCTTCCTGGTGCTTAGTCTAGGGACAGCGCTGGCGCCGAACCTGGCGGCCTTCTTCGTCTTCCGCGCCATCTCTGCATTCGAGGGGACCGCCTTCATCCTCATCGGCGCAGCCTGCATTGGGTAAGCGAATATATATACACCCAACACACCATCATGGAATAACAGCCATTTCTTGACCCATGTTGGCCAAGAGGCCTGCATGCTGACGGGCCACAAGTGACATATACCGCCCCACAGAGCGCGGCACGGCCATGGGATGGTTCATGTCGGGGACGCTCATCGGGCCCGCGTTCGGGCCGTTCCTGGGTGGCATCATCGTGACCTACTCGTCCTGGCGGACCATCTTCTGGCTGCAGACGGCCTTGGCGGGGACCGGGCTCGTGGGGGTCTTCTTCCTTGTCCCGGAGACTATCCACCATAGGAAGATTGCCGACCTCGAGGGCCTGCCGCGCAAAGAGCGCACCTGGGCGATCCTGGGCATGATCAATCCGCTGCGCGTGCTGCGCTGGTTCTGTCACCTGAACCTGTGCCTCGTCGCGATTGCCAGCTCCTCCCTCGTGTGGAACATGTATAGCTTGCTGACCCCGATCCGGTACGTCCTGAACCCGCGCTTCAACCTCGAGACGCCGCTGCTGTCTGGGCTGTTCTATCTGGCACCGGGATGCGGGTACCTGCTGGGGACGTTTGGTGGTGGCCGCTGGGCCGACTGGACCGTCAGGCGGTGGATCGCGAAGCGCGGCCATCGCGTCCCCGAGGATCGGCTGCGGTCGGTGTTGCCGTTCCTGGGTGTCGTGATGCCGGGATGTGTGCTCATCTACGGGTGGACGGTAGACCAGGAGAAGGGAGGCATCCCTGTGCCGGTGATAGTACTGTTCCTCCAGGGGATTGCCCAGCTCTTCTGCTTCCCGGCACTCAACACGTACTGCCTTGATGTGATGCCCGGTCGCGGGGCCGAGGTGGCAGCAGCCAACTTCTTCATGCGGTATCTGGCCGGGTGCCTGGGGACAGGCGTGGTTCTGCCCATTGTCCAGTCCATTGGCGTGGGATGGTTCTCGACCATCTCCGCCCTGTTGATGGTGGCATCTGCCGGGGGCCTGATGGCGGCTATTCGACGAGGCGACGGCTGGGCGAGCAAAGTCAAGGATGATAAGGTCCACGGCCGCCAAGAGGAGTCGACATCGCAAGCGGAGGGTTCGGATCAAGTGGAGGACAAACCTGTTGGCGAAAAGGGGGATGGACCTACGAATACCAAGGAACTGGTATAAGTAGCTAGCATAATCTTGGAGTTCTAGTCTGTACTCGTATTAGTTCGTTAGCGCACCACGAGGTTTGCAACCGTAATTACACACTCAAGTACCACTAAGTTGCCTGTCGCGATTCGTGGCCCTATTTGATGATCTGGCCCACGCGTCCCGAGCCCCGGATTCCGACTTCATCGTGTGGGTCGAAGGGTATTGATGGGTCACAAGAACTGGATCTTCGGCTTCCACTGTCGTGTAACTTCATCGCAGTGGCTGCCAGGACGGACGGCCAACCAACCGTCGACCGGTCATCACGATGCCCATACGTCCCAGCCCTAAGAAGTACTGGTTTCTATGATGGTCGTTGATAGTTGTTGATCCTCGGATCCAGACATGCACTGCAGTACGTATGTATACAGCACTATTCTAATTACTACGAGCAGTACTTCGTATGTATGTGCGGGTAGCGACCGCAGGGCGCAGGCGAGGATGCTTCGGATACTTGGGTCTGGTAGCATGGGTCAGCAATGATGACTGGTCATACTTGACGATACGAGTATACGAGTGCTCGTAGATGGATAGATCACATCATCACACCCCCGTCTCTCGCCGCTCGGACTCTTTCCGTGAGTCCGCCGTGTGCTCTGCCGTGAGTGTTGATCCAGCCAACTCTACTGATTATGTACGAGTACTCCGTACGGATAGTAAGAGTTATTATGCGTGTGTGTGCATATGCAACACACATACTTCGTAATACGAGTACCATGTACTCCGTAGTATACTATATCGTACGCAGGTAGTAGTGCGTTAGAAAGGTTCGATATCCCTGCGAGATCTCAGTCAGATAACAGACTATGGAGCTGATTCGTGAACTCACATACATCATGCCAGCCGGCTGGTACTCGTATCTGTAATGGTACACATTATGGATACATTCGTAGTAATTCTGCGAGTAGGAACCGGAGCCGTAAGGTCCCAGGACAGGTTCCCGTCGTCCCGAGTCGGCCCTGACTCGAGACACGGCTCAAACCAAACCAGAATCAGGGATCGTGGCATCAGATATCTGCCCGTCGCCACGAAGGATGGCCCTACGATACCTCATAATCCCATGTACAAATAGCGACCTGTTAGGCCAGCATCCCGTCTCGCCATGTCTCAGCTCTATCAGAGAATTGAAAGATAGACGTCATTTATTACAGCACGATCTTCGTCAGGGGTTGATGGACTTTGCCGACCCAAATGACGAGCCACGAAATCCACGTCGTTTGTTCGGTAACCCAGCTTTTACTCGTACATACTCGTACTCCGTATGTAGTTTTGTTAACACGCAAAGATGAGGCCGACGCTAGCGCCAGGGTTTCCCTGTTGAGAAGAAATTAAGGGTTCGAGTTTGTGGCACCGTATCTGTGATTGCTTGCCTACTCGTAGCATATTACCAAGTGCAAAGGGCCCGGCTTCGTCTTTTGAAGTATTATTCGTGTTTGGATGCCGTGAGTTTAGGGTCAACGCTTGGACGAGTGAGCATGTTGTGAGTTAATACCGAAAGCACTTGGACCCCGGCCATTGATAACGGAGCCGTGGGGGGTCGAAAGGAGCCGGCGGCGAGACGAGACACGGAGTGGTCGTGGTCAAATCGCGGCGAAATTGCTGTCTTCCTGCGGGCAAGGGTCCTGTACTCCCCCCTGTTTCACCATGCATCTTCGGCGGATGGTAGGCAGCATGTTGCAGCAGACAAGAAATGCCCAAAAAGCTTGTCTCAGAGAGACCTGGTAAGGGGCCAAGGACTGGGTTTGCCTGCTGCCAACGGCTTGCTGCGCTGCATTTCTGCATGCTGTTTGCATTCCAGGCTACAAGTTGGCCCCATGCCAGACCCTGTTTAGTGTTCACTGTGGTCGTTCGGCGCAATATAAAATAACAACGGCGACAGGTAGTGGTGCAATTTTCCAAGGGTTGACGAGATTTGGCCAATCCGAGACGCATGGTGAAAGGACAGGGCCCCTCTGTCGAAATGCGGGCCACAGTATTAGAATTATCAGCGCCCTTTTTGGGTGCTCTGGAGAGGGCCCCCTGTTTGGCTGCACCAGGCTGATTGCAAGGACTCGGGCGTTGACTGGCAGTCATTCCACCACAAGCAGTGATACCATGGACGGACAACCAGCGCAGCAATTGGTGGTGAGCAGCCGCCAACCTGTCTGCCCACGTCCCCCCGGCCCCCCGTTGGCGCTCCTCGTTGGTGCCTATGACGGCATATTGAGATGTCGATCGCTGGCGAGTCTTGGCGAACGGGCTGGCAGCGCCGCGACAGCGAGTCCGACCCTGCCATCGAATCAGAGAAGAAGCTGTACGCAGTGGAGGAGTTGTACGAGTGCTCGCAGAAGCCCCATGGCGCCGGCGCCCGCGGGTTTTCTAGTGGTTCTTCTAGCGGCACCTTTCCAACCAAGCGCTGTTGGATTGTCAGATTACAGTTGCCACTTATTTGGCCAGTTTTGGGACGCGTGTCCTCACGACACGAGATGTCATCCACCCGATACGGGCCGCTGTGGCGGGCGATTCTTGGAACGGCGAGCCGCTCCGTCGAGAGCGACTTTTGCGCGAATACTCGTACTCGTAATAAACATTTGTACAATGTGTACTCCGTATCCGTACTCCGTAGGTAGGTACTCTTACTGTGGAACATGGAATAATAAGTAATAATAGTCGGGACGATATGAGAACCCGATTCAGGCGAATGAAGGGGTTGTGGAGCCGGCGACGGGAAGAAAAAAAAAACATGGTGATAAGGGTAAAGGGATCACCTGGTTTGGGATGTGATTTTCCTGTGGAGGGGCGCGAGAGGGGGGCCAAAATGAGCAAATGGGCAGGTGGAGCAGGAGTGTCATCCTGGAGGAATTACGAGCTTGTGTGTGCCTCCTTTGTGCCCCAGGACCCCAGGTGGACGTTGACCCGTAATGAGCCAATGGCCCTCGTCCCAGCACGGCCGATGCAGGAGCGAGGGACGCATTTGCTGACCGCGTCGCTCATCCTCACGGGTTGTCTGGTGCTAGTAGTACTCGTAGGCATGTACGGAGTACGAAGTACCAAGTGCTCCATCAGATTAGCACCGCCCATCAAACCCGAAGTTGGGCACATTCTGGCTTTTCACGTTGCGAGCCTCCTCCAGCTCTGCCGCCGATCTTCCATGCCCTTTTCTCCTCCGCTCCCCCCCTACCTGCTCTGAAATTCTGATTCCGCCCTCTGCTCTGTCCGCCCTTCTCTTCCGGCTCTTCCATTAGTCTCGTCGAATCCGATTTCCCGTCACTCGAGCGCCGTTTTGACTTCTCACTTAATACCTTACTTTGCCGGCCGAGCCTGTCTTAGCCTCGATTTTATTTGATCTCCCGGGAACTCGCCTCATCCCTTTTCAAGCCACCACCTATTCGTACTTGTACGCGCGTGTGGCTCGTTTTTTTTTTTTTGTTCGCAGTGCGCATTCCGCTCGTGTCGCAACGCGCCTGGGCTCTCCCTCTGCCTGCGTCAAAGCAGAACTCATTTCGCTTCTTACACTTCCACCTACCCCCTTCATCTCTCCGGGCCATTCTTCCGGCAAATCCGACCAACGTTTCGGGCGGCAGCAGCCAGGAAGCTTCTTGCAGCGTTCCAGTCCTGCTTAGGCGGTGGGCCCCTCCCCTCGACCAGAAAGACTCGAGGCCCCAACGCCCCCCCTCGGGCTTCCAGGCTATTGCTAGGCTTGCCCAGGCTATCTTTCCGGGAAATCAGTGGGCTCGCCTTCGCTGAATCCTTCGCCGCCACCCCACGTGCAGTGCTCCAAGCCACTGCCTCTGCAGCCAGTCAGCGCTCTGCCCAGCGTCTGCCCGCTCTAACCGCCTCCTGCGCCATTCCTGGTGCGGCTGTGTGCACCCTCCGCCTTCTGCCCACCTCTCTTCCCTGCCTCGCACCAAAACCTGCCAGCCCTTCGCTGCGCAACCGCCCCCCCTGGTTTCCCTCACCCTCCTCTCTCTTCGGCCTCCTCCACCCCTTTCAAGTCACGCTGTGGTTTCGGTTCCTCGCCCAGCTCCTTGCCTCTCGTTCCACCTCCTTCCTACGCCTCCACCTCCGCCTTCCCATCGCTCCCCGTCGTTCGAACGCGCGCGTTTTCTGCCCTCGTTCCTCCGAACCGACACTCATCACGCCGCTCCTCGCGTCAGCAATGCTCTCGTCGCTTTGACGGAGCGACCTGTCGACTGTCAGCATGAGTAGCCGATCCACTTCGCATGCTTCCGTCAACAGGAACGACGAGCCTCTGCTACCCTTCGGCTCCGGTTACGACAAGCCCTCGTTCAGCAGGTTCCGCCCCCGCGATCTGCTCTCACGCAATGTCATCAAGCGCGTCTTGATGCTCGCGGTGGCCGGCATCGTGCTCCTGTCCATTGCTTTCTACAGCAAGAAGCCTGTAAGCGTTTACGATGTTGCCACCCATCATCTGGGCCAATCCGAGTCTCCCGGTGATGGCGACGCGTCGGAGGCAACTGGGGGAACCGCCGAAGCCAACGACAAGGGCGACGATGTGTCTAAACCTGACAATGCCATCGTCGTCGTCGTCCCTGGTGACGACGAGGACACCGACCAAGGAGATGAGGGTTCTACTAGTCCCGAGGACATTGAGGCTAAGAATCAATACCAGGATGACCTGAAAAAGATGCCATGGCTACGCTTCAAACAGTGAGTTTACTCTACCCCCGCTGGCATGCCAAGACGTGTAAAAATTTCCCGTCGCGCTAACTTTCAATTCCAGTCTCGATGGTTACTTCCACGGCCTCAAGACAATTGTCCCCAAGTCGGAACATGTGGCCGAGTACCCCAACCCTGACGTCGCCGCGCCCATGCCGACGCCGCCCGTTAGGGACGAGACCCCCAAACCTCACCCCTATAGCCCCTACGAGCCAGTCGACGGCGAGGTCGCCGCCTGCTACCTCGACCGCAATAAGACGATCCCTGCACCTGACATTTATGCCTACGATGGCCTCCCCCAGCATTTCCCCGAGCCCATTCTGGGTTCCTATGATATCTTTGGCATGAGGGACGACATCTGCTTCGACCGCTTTGGCCGGTATGGTCCCTATGGACTCGGCTATCCCAAGAACAAGGGTGGCTGTGGGGTCGGTGAAGATACCGAAAGCTCGGACAGCCAGTTTGTATGGGAAGAGACCGGCCAGATCGACTACTCTGACGTGGACTGGAGCGACGCTCAGGATCGCTGCCTGGAGGCCAACCAGCATCGTTTTAAGAAGGTTGACCCCAAGACTGAGGAGCTCGAAAAGGTTCCTGGCAAGATCGGCCGGACCGCCGTCGTCATTCGCGCCTATACGGGCTTCAAGTGGACAGAGCACTCCATTCTCAACTTTCGCGCCTTGATCAATGAGCTGTCCCTCAAGTCGGGAGGCGAGTACCAGGTCCACCTCCTAGTCCATGTCAGGGACACGGACATTCCCATCTGGTCTGACGACGTCACCGTGCAGCGGCTGCTGGATGCTAATGTGCCGCCCGAGTTTCACGGCATCGTCAGCTTGTGGAGCGAGCCCCAAATGAGGCTCTATTACCCTGGAAAGTTCGGCGATGCTATCTCCAACCCCAGTGGCCAGGATATTCATGGTGTTTACCGCAGTGGCCATTTTCCGCTGCAGATCTTTGCCATGCAGCACCCTGAATACGAGCATTTCTGGAACTGGGAAATGGACATGCGGTTCCTTGGCAGCTACTACGAGCTGTTCGATCGTCTCGGCAAGTGGGCTGATAAGCAGCCCCGTACTATGATTTGGGAGCGCGCCGCCCGCTACTATATCCCCTCGCACCACGGCACCTGGGACGAGTTTGTCGAGTCCACAGAGGTTGACACCGTTCGTTCTGGACTCTCCACGCCGTTTGGTCCCCTCAAATTCCCCGGTAGGAAGTCGCTGCGTTTTGAGGCCAAGGGGCACTCTGTTATGCCCGACAACTGCGATCTCCACTCCGACCGGAGTCAATGTGGCGTCGGAGAGCCTGCCGATCTCATCACTCTGAATCCCATCTTCGACACGGAACAGTCAGGCTGGTTCTTTGGCCTCGATGCCACCGGCTATGCCGCAACGCCCCCACGTCGCGCATCCATCATTACTGCCTCGCGCCTCAGCCGCCGTTTGCTGATGGCCATGCACGAAGAAGTCTGGAGGCACCACCACACCATGTTCCCGGAGATGTTCCCGGCTAGTGTGGCTTTCCACCATGGCTTCAAGGGAACCTTTGCCCCGCACCCCATCTATCTCGACCGAGCATGGACACCCTTCGGGTCATCCGTCGACGCGGCATTCAACGGTGGTGACGACCACTCCACCTCGGGCAAGGGGAGCCCCTTCGACATCAACAATGAGCACAACCACAAGGGAACGAGCTGGTACTACAACAGCGAGTTCTCGGGGCTCATATGGCGCCGCTGGCTCGGATACGCCCAGAAGGACGGCCGAGGCAAGTTCGGCGGCCATGCTGGTGAGGGCCGAGAGAGGGGAGGCAAGGCGGAGGAAGAGGGCGAGCACAGCACTGGCCGACTCTGCCTAAGGAGTATGCTGATGCATCCCATCAAGCACGAGCACCCGTCAGATCGGTGAGGCGGCTCGTGTCAAGAGAAAAGCTTCGTTCCTGCCATGGCAAGCGGGCCAGTGATGAGTTCAGCGACCGCCACACTGAAGCCTGCGTAGCCTGTTCTATATGTTCTCACGTTCATGTCACCCATCGACTATGGCGGACGCTCGGATCGGGACAGTCATTTTTGTTCTCACGGACGGTATATCACCAGCGAAGAAGGCGTTTACGGCCATGTATGTACTCTTGCCCCTCGTTGTCACGAGGCGCTATAGCGAGCTCTGAGACGCTCGCATTGCCTACCGGACCGAGCAGGGCAGACGGCGTTTCTTGAGATGACCTTTTTATTTTGTGTTACTTTTTTTTGGGACGGGCATAGCTCCTGGGATTGCATCTACCATCAACACCCCGCATGAGCGAGACGAGCAGAAGAGAGACGAGCAGAAGACAGACGAGTTGGGTACGCATACAGAAGAAAGTTGGAGAGCTACCGAAGAGGAGAGGAGATGGGTGTCGAAGAGCTCTTGTACAGATGACTGACACCCAGGTTTGTGGACTTCTTGTGCATAGAACATTTGTGACATACTCTCAAGTATTTAATTTATAGAAAACCCACATTAGGCATAATTACAGCCCATTTTTCAAGATACCATATTATTCATATACACACGTTCACGTGTTCTGTTTGTATTTGTGAGGGAATTTGATTCACGTCAAGTTAGGTATGCTGAAGAGGTTCGCAAAAATGGACCCGGTGATATATTTCCCTTCGTCACTCATAGAACCCAAGACGATGTGTCCATCTAGACATCCATCCCAATCATCGCCAGCAACCAGCAGCATCACATTCGAGGACTAATCCAAAACGCGATAAACACAGAACGCAGGTGGAAAAAAAAATAACCCCAGCCCAACCCCCCCAAAAAATCTACTTGCCAGGCGTGCCAGACCCATCCAACCACCATAAGAATGCTGCTCCTTGATTTCGTCCCACCGAAAAGCATGCGCGAGAGCATCTCGTACATACATACGTACAAGCGGGCGGCAGAGCCTCACTATGTCCTGCCTCCCCTTCCTACCCAAGGGGTTAAGTCAAGGATAGAAGTAGCGAAGCCCACATGGGCCTACAGACCAACCAGCCCAAGAATGAAACTAACCGCCAGAAGACATCCTGCTTCTCATTATCCAGAATTTCAAACGACATCACCTCCCTTGTTTTCTGCCCCAAGACTGAGGAGGGTGAAGTGCGGGAGTTCTATCGATGAAACGCCAGAAGATCCAAGAAATATGGATGTGATAATGCCATGAAAAGAATAATCGTGGTATTTGGTATTGAAGCCACGCGGCACGCCGCCAAAACGCCCTAAACGCCACTTCAAACGGCTTCTTCAGTGTCCCCCGAGAAGAGAAGGTTGAAAAAGCGGTTTGTCTTTGAAAATCTTGAGATTTGATCGTGAAAGCGGTTTTTTTCTGTTTGTCTTTAGGTCTTTTTCTCCCTCATTCATCTTGTCAAGTTATCGCCGTACGGGAAACCCCGTGTACGTCAACTTGGCATGATAGAAAAAAAGGTGCGCTCACTTCCGCAGGACAGCGTCGTAGAAGCTAGCAAGACCAGTGATGGCCGTTCCAGTGAGGATGCCCTTGTAGCCGCCGTATACGGCAGCATTGAGGCGCTCGATGGACGTCTCAGACAGAAGCCCGCCAAGGGTAGCGCCTTGAGCGTAGACAAGGTACGAGATGAGAGCCTTGCTAACGCTGAAGGTCAAGAAGTCAACAGTATACTCGGTGGTTGCAGCGACACGGGCACGGGTGCGAGGGCCAGAGGCAGTGCTAGTCGCACCAAGGTTGAAGAAGTAGCCAAAGAAGGACGGCAGGACAAAGCTGGTGAGGACCCAAGTCAGGGCGGGGGACCAAAAGGAGGAGGTGAGCACCAGGAACATGTCGGGCAGGTAAATGGGGCAGTCGGGAGTGCCCAGGAAGCTAATGCCGGGGATGGTGAAGGCGAAGCGGCTAGCGAGGATCTCACGGCGGATGTGGAACAGCTCAAAGGCGCTGATGATAAGGACGATGGCATGAATGGTGCTCAGCGAGTCGCGGGTGGCGTGGGTGACCTCGGTGATGCCGCTCTCACGGTAGATGGAGGAGACGCGCTGGCGCACGACGAGGGTGGAGCGGTCGACGGCCGAGGCGACGTCGGCGGGGGTGGCGGGCAGAGTGATGCGCGAGGCGATGCTCCGGCCAGGGGTCTGGACAGGCGAACGGACGGAATCGGCCCTGGTTCTAGTTAGCTTCATCTGCGCGCCTTCAAGCCGGATGCGACGCGTCGCAACGCGGGCATCAGGAGGGAGTAGACTCACTCGTTGGCAATCTCCTCGGCAGCCTTGGTGGCCCTGCGCTTGGTGACCTTGGCAGGCTTCTCGGCATCGTCCTTAGCGGCGGCCTCCTTCTTAACGGGAGAGCCGAGGGCCTTGGAACGGCTGTTGAAGTAGCCAGCGAGCTCCGACTTGGAGCTGAAGCGCGCAGCGTTCTCAGCGAGGTAGTCATCGAGAGCAGCCTCAAGCTCGACCTTTTTCAGGTTCCCGTGGCTGATTGCGCGAGAATGTTAGCATACAGCCTTCTCTATTCTACTGGGGGCCGTCCTGCTTTGGGGCGCTGGTGAGGATTGCGACGATGGGCGACGCGACGAGGGGGAAGGTGGCGGCGGCCGAGTCGCGAGACAGAGCTGACGCGGTTGGGCGCATGGGACGCAGAAGGCGGGCGCGGGCGTCGCAAAGGCTGCAGGGAGAGCGATAGGGAAGGTTGTGATTGGGAAGAGAAGACAAAGGACTCACCTCTCGAGGCCGACATCGTTGGCAATCTCAACTAGTTCAGACTTGCGCTGGGCGCGCAGCCAGCTGTTGGTGGACGAGGTGGACATGGTGGGATGATGGGTGATGGATGATGGATGTATGATGGCTGCGGTGCGGTGGCAGCAAAGGCTGAAATAAATGATGCCAAAGTGATTTCAAGCAGCAACAAGTCGCAGAGGGCGCGCAATTCAGGTGATGCTAGCAAGGGGCGTCAATGGGGGGCGTTCCCTGGACACGCGTGAGGGTGTGTTTTGTTCGGGGCGGGCGGTTTATATGGGTGGCCGGGGTAGACGATGCTGAAGACGACGAGGGTCCACGGTCTCTGTTGTTATTGCTTGCTTGGCTGCTCTCAGAGTCTCAGTATGCTGCTGGGTGGTGCTGGGCTGGGCTGGGCTGGTGGCGGTGCTGGGCTGGTGGGAGCTATTACTGGGAGTCTCGGGGGGGGCAGAAGGAGCTGGGAACAGGACAGAGGGAGGGGCGCGCGCGCGCGGGAGGGATCCCGGTTGTTTATGTTATGATTTTGGGACCTGCGTGTTATGGGCTTATGACAGGTTGCGCCTGCCGCCCACCAAAATACACGGCAGGTGGCGGTGGGTGACTAGCAGGAAGCTGGAGCAGCAGGAGCAGCAAGAGCGGAGCGGGCAACAAGCAGACACGCAGACAACAGCAAGAGCCACCCACCAGCCACGAGGAGACTCGACAAGCAACGACGCCCAAAATTGGGGAGGCTGGGAAATCCTCTCGAAATCTCTGCATTTCAGAATCGAGCCTTGTCCGGCCCTCTGCAAACGGCGCCGTCTCTAGTAGATGGTCTATTAGTTGTTGCGCCCGGTCACCCGGCGTGTCTGTGCCCCTCTTCGCTCCTCTTTCGTCCCATCTCTGCCCTCCCGTTCAGACAGAAGCAAGCTGCCCAACGTTGGTGCTCCGCGACGCAGCACACATGAACCGGCGATACTTCACTGAATACGACCGCAAGACACAATATTACACATCTGCTCACCCCGACTCTCAGCCTCTGATATCAATACTATACAAAGAACCAATTCTATACAGTGAAATCCCAACGTCTCGATCCGTGGGCACGCCAGGTGGAGGTGGTCGCGAGGGGCCTCATTTCGCGCCTCTCACACCACCGCCAATCAGCTCTCACCCTCCGACCATCGCCTCAACATTGACCACGACACTGCCAGCCTGCCATTGTCGTGACTCCGTTGCGGATGCCGTGTTCACGCATTGTCATGTTACATGGTATGCGTGTCGATCTTAACCTGAATACCTATGAGAGTCCTGTCACCTGTCGCCCCCTTCTAGCCAGTTGACGAACCTCTCCTCCCCCCTCTTGACTATCCGCAGGCCCACTGCCCGTCCATTCAACTTCACTGCCAGCACCGATCTGGCCCCCGCGATCACCTCGTCCTTGTTGACCCGCGCGCGCTCGTATACCTCGGCCATCTCCTCCCGGCTCATCCGCGCCACCTCGTCGTCGCCCGCCCACTCGTCCACGGCCAGCTCCACGCTATACTCGCGCAGCATCACCGCCAGGGCCGCAACCACCTCGACCATGGCGAACCGCCGCGCCAGGCACGCTCGCGGCCCTTGGCTGAAGGGAATGTACGCCCCGGGCTCGGGCCGGAACAGCTGTGCGCTTGTGTCATGCCCCTGGTAGCCCCCGTAGTCCTCCTTGTCGGCGCCGTCTACCTCGCCGCCCTGATTCCCGTCCTCCCCCACCGTGGCCGCCGTGGCCCCCTTTGCATAGTCGCCGCCGCGGATCCACCGCTCCGGCACGTAGTCAAGGATGTCGCTCCTGTGTGCCGCGAACCTGCTGGGTCTGGTCGGCCAGTATCGCGGATTGGCCTGCACCGACGCCGCGCATAGCGAGATGACAGTGCCCCGGGGTATCATGTACTTGCGGCCGTCTATGACGATGGGCTGGTCCAGATCGGGCGTCGCAACCTTGGGTATCTCGCCCACGGGCGGCATCAGCCGCATCGTCTCGTTGATGCACGCGCCCACCATGCCGTCCATGAGCGGGTTTAGCATCTCGTCGTAGTCCCACGTCTCCGGGTCCCTGTTGTCGCCCGCCACCTCGTCCAGCTCGCGCTGCAGGCGCCTCTGCGTCGCCGGGCTGCCGGCCAGGTACAGCAGCGCAAAGTGCGTGGTGCTAGCCGTCGAGTCGTGCCCGGCGACCAGCATGATGAAGGTGTTGCCTATGATCTCGTCTCGGGCCAGGGCTAAGGTCTTGCTGGATTTGGTGGGCGGCGTCCCATCCGGCCCCGTCTCGTAGCTCAACCGCACCAGCTGGCCCATCAGGTCCATCCCCTCCGTATGGCTCTCCCCGTCTCTCGCCTCCTGAATCTTGAGGTCCAGTATCTCATCCATATACCTACTGAAATCACTGTGCGCCGCAACAGCGTCGCGCAGCGACTTAAACGGCATAAGCCCTGTGTCGTTGTTCAGTCAGGCCTACCCCTATCTACACACGGACGAAGGAAGGAAAGAAGACATACGGAGCAGCCACTTGGGCAATAGGAGCAAGGCCAGGATATTATGGACTAAGATGGCCATGGCGTCAACGAAGCTGAAGCGGAATCCCGGGGGCGCGTCGACGGAGCCATACTTGGCAGATATGGGGTCGAGTTGCTGGGGTGCGTTCTTCTCATTGGGCCAGGGCAGGCGCAGGCCGAAGCCTATATAGCTGATGATGTTGAGCGACAGGCGCATAGCGTCCTGCTCAACGGAGTAGAGGGTCGGGGACGCCGCGGCGGCGGCGGCGGCGCGCTTGTGCTCCCAGAAGCGCAGCATACCGAGGGACTGGCGGGCGGCCTCGCGGAAGACGAGGGCGGCGTTGCGCTCATTGAAGGACGGGGCCGTGGCGCGGCGGTGGATGCGCCAGGCACCGCGCTCGGTGGTCAGGACGTTCTGGCCGTACTGGGCGAGGATCTGGTAGACCTCGGAGTGCTTAGGGAAGTGGTCGCGGCGCATGGCGATCTGGTTGATGGCCTCGGCGTTGGCCACGTACAGGCTGATGCTGCCGGGCGAGACGTGCAGGAAGACGTCGCCATAGCGCGCAAAGTGGTCATGGCGGGATATGAATGCAAAGTCCGGGATGGTGGGACTGTGTAGTATGGGGCGATGGGTGAGCGAGGAGGGTCCTGACATGCTCGTGACACATATAGTACGAGTAGTGGGTGTCTGATGGCGAGACTCACAGCAGCCACTGCTCCCACCAGGGCTCAGGGAGCATACGGATAAAGGGGACGAACCGCTCGTGGGCGATGCGCCACAGCAAGAACCGCCGCGACCATGCTGGAGTGGGAGGGCACTTCAGTCAGCGTCCACACGAGACGATGGGTGGGAGCTAGAGGCGCACGCGAGATGATATAGGGCAGCCCGGAGGCTTTGGCGGCGGCGATGTTGCGTCTTAGGCCAGATATCCAGCACCAAGCAGTGGTGACGATGGCAACGCCAACGCAGAGAGCGACGGTCCGCATGGCGAGGTGTGTTCCAAGATCGGATCAAGGTTGAACTGACACGGATATGAAGACGTGAAGCGTGGCAAGAGGGAGGAGGGCCCAGTGATAAATAGGTTGGCAGAAGGGCAGCGGAACAGAATAGCAGAAGAATAGAAGAACAGCAGAGGAGAAGAGGAGAAGAGGAGAAGAGGAGAAGGGCAAAGGGACACAACCGTACATGGATCGCCGATGTGAGGTCGAACCGTCGCTGCGGGTAGCAGAACATGGCCTATCGTGATATTGCTCCCGGAAGCCACACTTCCGGCGCCATGCCGTGATCGGTGCCGTCTCAGTGGCTAGGCTAGTACTGGCCATGTACGCTACACGCTGGTACGAGTACAGAGTAACATCTGTTGCCAAAGGGGGTGGGCGTCATACCAATCTCATGCAGCACCCTGAGACTGTCCGTGTCCCGCAATGCCCAGGTAGTTAGTATGAGACCCCGTGCCGCGTGGGCGGTCTGGCCTGGACCCTTGGCCTTGGGTCGCTCACTACCAGCTATGTACGAATACGTCGTCCGGTGTACTCGTACATCTCCCACATCGTGAGCGGCCACGTCTGGTCATGTTATCTTGCCCATTGGTGAATACATGTGTCATTATCGAAAGTATACTCCAAGACGCGTTCCTAGACACGCGTCCAATCTCCCTTCCCGCGCCAAAGGTGTTGAATGCTATATACCCGTCCCGTCCCGTACCATCGTCATTTCATTTTCCCACGTTGAGTTGAGGGCTGATATACTCTGTGTGTATATCTTGTCTACATGTAACAAGTGCAGTATCGCTTCGCAGTAAATCAGAAGAGTCCGTCGATCTCGCCCGTCTCGGGGTCCACGTCCACATTAAGGTAACCTGGCGCCGTAGGCAGCCCGGGAATTGTCTGGATATCAGCTGCAAGAGCGTACCTGGTCTGCGTTAGCTGGACAACCATGAAAGCACCTGGGTTTGATTTTTGGGGTTCCAAAAAAAAGAAGAAGAAGAAAAGAAGGAAGAACGAGAAGAAGACTCACAGGTATCCTGCGCCAGCGGCCATCCTCACATCCCGGATCGGGACTGTGAAGCCGGTGGGCGCTCCCTTCAGGTCGGGATCGTGCGACAGCGAGTACTGCGTCTTGGCCACACAGATAGGCAGGTTGCCGAAGCCCTGTCTGGTATATGTATCGACCTTCTTCTGTGCGAGCTCGCTGAACTCGACCTTCTCGGCACCGTACATCTTGCGCCCGATGGCCTCAATGCGCTCCTGGATCGAGCCCTCGAGGCTGTACGTCAACTTCAACTCCTTGGGCTTCTCACTGGCCGCGATGACGCCACGCGCAAGGTCGATGGCACCCTTGCCGCCCTCGGCCCAGTGGCTGGATAGAATAGCATCCTCGGCACCCGCCGCGATAGCCTCCTCGCGGATGACAGCCACCTCGGCGTCCGTGTCTGTGTTCATCTTGTTGATGGCGACTACCACAGGCACTCCAAACGACCGGGCATTCTCAATGTGCTTCTTGAGGTTGACGCAGCCGGCACGGAGGATGTCGACATTCTCCTGCTTGTAGACGGGGTCCAGAGCCGCGCCAGGGGCGATCGGGGGACCGCCGCCGTGGACCTTGAGGGCTCGGACAGTAGCCACAACCACGACGACATCAGGAACAAGACCCGAGGTACGGCACTTGATATTGAAGAAGCGCTCACCGCCCATGGTGAAGTCAAATCCTGCCTCCGTTACAACAAAGCCGGCCTTCTCATCGTGGTTCTCGTCGGGCTCGGTGCCGGCAAGCTTCAGGGCAAGCTTGTCGGCGAGGATGGAGCTCTGCCCGATGCTGATGTTGGCAAAAGGTCCAGCGTGGACAAAGACGGGAGTGCCTTCCAGGGTCTGCATGAGATTGGGCTTGATGGCATCCTTCATCAGGGCTGTGAGGGCACCGCCAGCACCGATGTCGTCGCAGGTCACGGGGTCGCCGCTGCGCGACGAGGCGACGACCATGCGACCCAAACGCTCGCGCATATCTGCCAGGCTGGTGCTGAGCGCTAGGATGGCCATGCACTCACTGGCTACCGAGATATCGAAGCCGGTCTCCCGGGTCTGACCCTTCTCAGTCGGGGCGGTGCCAACGGTGACGCCTCGAAGGTGGCGGTCGTTCACATCGAGGACGCGCCTCCACGTGATGGTGTCAGGATCAATATCCAGGCGGGCGAATCGGCGAATCTCATCCTCGGTCAGCTCGTTGGGATCAGTCTTGTCGATGCCGAGTTTTTTGAGGCGGCGGAACATGACGGGCGCAAAGTTCCTCTGACCATTCTTAGCAGGCACCAGGCGACGGTAGAGAGGACCGTCCTTCTGCGTGTTCTCGTGGAAGATCCGGGTCTCAATAGCAGCAGCAAGCAGGTTGTTGGCAGCCGTGATGGCATGGATATCCCCCGTCAGGTGGAGGTTGAACTCATCCATGGGGATGACTTGGCTATAACCGCCACCAGCAGCACCGCCCTTGATGCCAAAAGTCGGGCCCTGGCTAGGCTGTCGCACGTTGGCAAAAGTAAGTCGTCCAACATGGGCACCAAGAGCCTGTGCCAGACCCATGGTTGTTGTCGACTTGCCCTCTCCGAGCGGTGTAGGAGTGATGCCCGTCACCACGACGTACCGGCCGTTGCGGCGGTGGTCGAGCCGTTTGAGCAGATCGAGATCGACCTTGGCCTTGTAGGCGCCGTAAGGTTCCAGCTCATGGGGAGCGATGCCAACCTCGGCGGCGATGCGGGTGATTTGCTTGGGGGTCTGGGCCCTCGAGACAGCAATGTCAGAGGGGACCGGGTCCTGGAGCTTCAGGGGAAGGGGAATCGTCCCCCTGAGCTTCTGCCTCTCAAAGTACGTTGTCGTGGCATCAACCACGTTTTGCATCAGCATGGCCACCGTCATGGGGCCGACACCTCCGGGAACAGGGGTGATGGCCGACGCGACCTGGGATGCTGAGTCGTAATCGACATCTCCCACCAGACGGTATCCCGACTTCCTGGTCTCGTCAGGGACGAAGTTGGTTCCGACGTCGATCACGACAGCACCCTCCTTGATCCACTCGCCCTTGACAAAATGGGGCTTACCAATGGCGGCAACGACAACGTCGGCAGCCTTGAGGAGCTCCTGGAGGTTATTAGATTTGGAATGGCAGACAGTGACAGTAGCGTTGGCGTTCCTCAGAAGGTAGCTCGTAGGGCTCCCGACAATGTCGCTACGTCCGAGAACCACAGCCGACTTGCCCTCCAGGTTGATGCCGGCCTCCTGGAGGAGATACATGACGCCCTTGGGGGTGCATGGGACGAAGAGTGGGTTGCCGCCCTTCTTGGCGATCTCACCGATGTTCTTGGTGCCGAAGCCATCGACGTCCTTCTCGTCGGCAACGGAAGAGGTGACGGTATACTCTGAGATGTGAGAGGGGAGAGGGAGCTGGACCAGGATTCCGTGGACCTGGGGGTCGTTATTGAGACGGCGGACATGGTCCAGAAGCTCTGGCTCCGAGATGGACTCAGGGAGATGGATAAGTTCACAGTCAATTGCAGCCTAGTAGTTTGTCAGAGAGCATTGATGGGTAACTGGAGAATAAGGTACTATACCTCTGCGGCGGCCTTGAGCTTCATGCGAACATATGTCGCTACATTGCCGGGTGTGTTAGCGTGGAGAGATTCACTCGGATAACATCCGACGTCGCCCTGCGATGAGGGCGGGGGCGGGGTTATACGCACTCGAGTCGGAGCGGTCGCCCACTAGATAATGAGTTCAGTCAGTAAAAAGAAACAGAGGGGCGGTGGGATGTCTAGAATAGAAGGGCGACATGAAAGGGCACGTGGCATACCTTGGACGATCTTGAGGGTGGGCGTGTATCGCGAGTTGAGCTTCTGCTTCTCGGCAATCTCTGCCCCAAGACGCTCGCGGATGCTCTTGGCGATGGCCGTGCCATCGAGCTTGGTGGCGACCATTGCGGCGGCTGAGGTCGCGAAATGGCGGGTCTGGGGGAAGAAGGCCGTGTGAATGAGTCTGGAAGAGCAGCGTGGGAGAAGAGGTGACGAGATGGCTGAGGTGTTGATGGTTGTTGAGGTGGAATGCTCTGGTCTTGTCCACGGGCAGGTGCCGCCGGTGGTTCTAGCGGTGCTGTTACCGGGCGGCGCCGCAGCGACTCCAGAGCGGCTCCAGTGAAGCCCGGCGATAAATCGGCGTCCCAGATTAATCGTCCCCCAACTGGGACCACTGCAACTGTCGCTGTACCCTCTGCGAGGAGCGTGCCACAGCGGATTGGGCGAGAATCTCATTCCTTTTGGCCGGCACCTCTACCTACCAGGTAGATAGTGGACTATCTGTCAGAGTACTCGTATCTATAACACACGGCTATCGTTATCTGCCCAAGTTAGTATTAACGCATGTTCATCTCTGGGAACTCCACCCCAAAATGTTGTACGAGTACTCCGTGTGCTACTACCATGAGACTCACGTAACGGCGACTGGGCAGCGCAAGGCCAAGAGTAATATCCGTACATACCAATTCTTGCAAACAAACAGGAGTTCTGCCGAGATGATGAATGAGTGACTGGCCGAGCTTCAACTCTATCTCTCTATCTCAATCAAACATGCTCTTCTTCCGTGAACGCAAGTGGGATTATGACTGTGTAAGAGATCCGACAAGGCTGGGGCAGAGACCCGTCCAATAATAAAATACCATCCAATATCTGGCAGGCGAAGGTCGACGAGTCATCCCCAATGGGCGTAGCAAAATTTGTCGCGTTGAGTGGGCCGAGTCGCCCCTGGCGGCGGGCACTGCGTAGGCTCTCCAAACCTCGAGCTCAATGTCATCAATATCGGGAGGGATCTGGCATTGATAGGCAGGTGATATCTTTCTGTGACTCAGAAAACCTGGTCTCAATTAGGAGGGCTTGTTGTACTCATTATGATGCCAGCTGACGATTATTACTGCAAGATTTCAAGGAAACCTACGAATAGGAGAGACAAGGATGAGATTTGGCACGTGGTCATGGTCATATATACACGTGTATAATTCCTATTGAGGTAGTTTTAGTGTGTTAATTTCTGATGATGACTCCCTCCCCCAAACGGCAGCCGCGGGGAGGCACAACTCTTGCCCCACCAAAACGCACAACCCGCCAAAATTTCCCACGACTCGCCCTGAACGACGCAGCCATAAGAACTCGAGCGCCTGCAACGATCCCTCCCCCCGCCCACGACCCGAGAGAAGGACAGTCAGCCCACCCATCATGAGACCCATCCTCCTTGCTGGGCACGAGCGTGCGCTCACCCAGATCCGGTACGCAGCTCCCTCTCCCGGCCACCCATCACCACCCTCGTCGTCCTCGCTGTTCTCCTAAGCATCGCGAAGCGGGGTGTGGTGGTGATGGCCGGCGCCTTGGACGTCAAAGGAACTCCTGCTGACCATGTTGCCTTTCTCCTATTGCATACAGATACAACCTCGATGGTGATCTCATCTTTTCTGTCGCAAAGGATCAGCACATCTGCGCCTGGTTCTCCCACAATGGCGAGCGTCTGGGCACCTACCACGGCCACGTCGGCGCCATCTGGACCGTCGACGTCGACCCCACTTCAACCATGATCGCCTCGGGCTCTGCCGACAACACGATCCGCCTCTGGGACGTCAAGTCTGGCCGCTGCCTCAAGACCTGGGAGTTCCCTACCGCTGTCAAGCGCGTCGAGTTCAACGAGGACGGCACCAAGCTGCTCGGCGTCACCGAGAAGCGCATGGGCTACCTCTCCAACATTGTCGTCCTCGAGATCAACCCGGACCCCGAGGCTGAGCAGGCCGACGAGAGGGCTCTGACCATTGTTTGCGACGAGAGCAAGGCTACCGTCGCCGGCTGGAGCTACCTCGACAAGTACATTCTTGCCGGTCACGAGGACGGCAGCGTCAGCCAGTACGACGGTAAGACCGGCGAGCTCATCGACAATGTCCCCATCCACGAGCTCAACCAGCCCATTGTCGACCTCCAGTGGTCGCCTGACCGGACCTACTTCATCACCGCCTGCAAGGATAAGAACTCCAAGGTACGCAACCACAAAATGATTTTTCCCCTCCCAGGTGAGGTAAAGGCCGAATAGTGCTCACTAAAACATCCAAACAGCTCATCAGCGCCCGTGACCTCGACGTCATCAAGACCTACCCTGCCGACACGCCTCTCAACAGCGCCACCATCACCCCCAAGAAGGATTTTGTCATCCTGGGCGGTGGCCAGGCCGCCATGGACGTCACCCGCACCTCTGCCCGCCAGGGTAAGTTCGAGGCCCGCTTCTACCACAAGATCTTCGAGGACGAGATTGGCCGTGTCCGTGGCCACTTCGGTCCCCTCAACACCGTCGCCGCCGACCCCACCGGCAAGAGCTACGCCTCTGGAGGTGAGGACGGTTACGTCCGTGTCCACCACTTCGATAAGGGCTACTTTGACTTCCTCTACGAGGTCGAGCGGGAGCGCATCAACCGCATGTCCTAAGGCGAAGGAGGAGGGAGAGCGGGCAGCTTGGTCTTTTTGGCTTGGCCCGGAGCTTGTGGGCCGATGGGTCTTTGCTTTCTGTGGGCTTTGCATGGTTTGGCGTTTCGGCAGAGTGGGAAATGAAGAAAAAAAAACCACTCGAGTTTCTATACCTACTTTAGTTTCCGGGAAACGAAAGAAGGTTGGTGAATGGATGGAAGGGTAGGGAAGGCGAGTCTCGTATGTAATTCTTTACCATCTCTGTTACGACATAGAGAAGAGAGGAGAATGGACGCTCATGGTCAAAGAATGCTGGGCCTATTGAACCACGCCCGTGACTTTTTCTAGGAATACTAATAAAATCAAGCAGCTCTTATTTTCTTTTGATACAGCTCAGCCCCTGATAGTCGGCGAGACTACGTACACGTCACAACATCATCTGAGCCGTAGCTAAGGTAGTCAAGCACAGTCGGTCCCAAAACAACCCCAACCACCCAAACGCCAGTCTAAATTGGTCCCTTCACCGTACATCGTCATTTCCCAATAACAACTGCCCCTCTCTATTTCTTCTTGCCCTTCTTGGACTTGGAAGCCCCAGCTGAGGTAGCCGAGGCCACGCTAGACGCCCTCGACGGCGCCGCGGAGCTAGCTTTGCTTCCCTTGGCCGACTTAACATTGTCAAGAGCCTTATTCTATTTTAAATGTCAGTCTCTCGCTAAAGTATACCCTAGAGATTGATTGTAAACGAACCTTGACTCCATTCTTGGCCTTCTTCTTGGCTGGCGCCATGCCCACGACGCTATCATCATCCTCATCGTCGGGCTCCCGCTTCGCCTTGCCGTTGACACCGTTCCTCGAAGGTACATCTTCAAACTCCTTGACGATGGTGGTGATGAGAGTGGTGCATCGTCGCGACAGCTCAATAGGCGTGCGGCTGAGGAAGAACCAGTCAAACCGGAACAGGGGAGACTCGCGGATTTCTTCACGCATCTTCTCGTAAAGACCCTCCGAGTCAATGCCATAGCGGTCGAGCAGCACAAGCAAAAAACGGTCTTCCTCTTCCGTGTAGACCTTCTTGTTCGTTGTGGATACCGAGTAGTTGATCTTGAGCTGCTGCAGCGGTACCCGGTACTGCTGCATCTTCTTTCGGAGAAGCTTGCGCTGGTGCTCAATGCGCCGTGTGCGCTCTTCGCCGTCCTCTATGATCTTGAGATATTTGGGGTAGTCGTTGATCTCTGTGTAGCGCTGCCAGAATACCTTGGCGTATGCCTTGATCTCTGAAGGGTCTTTGCTATCGACTTCATCCGCAATTCCCACGTAGTCATTCCGCCCGGATTTGGCGGACCCGTTGATGAACTGCTGGAAGTCACGCTTGTTCCAATCCCCAAATCCTTGAGTTGCCAGTTCCTCCTTCTCCTGGCGCTCTTCGTCAGTCAGGGGTGTAGCGTTGTCGATCACCTGCTGCTCCGCATCGCGTTCAGCCTCCCGTTCCGCCAAGTTCTCGTCATCGCCGTCAGAAAGCGGCACCTTGTAGCCGATTTCCTTGCGATAATATGCCGTCTCCCTGTCCTGAAGCTCTCTCAGTCGAGCGGGATAGAACTGGTAGTCGTGAACGGGAATCTGCTTGGGGGCACGAGGAGCCTTGGGCTTCGCGTCCGCTTTGGGATTAGGGTACATGGTCTGCCTAAAGTACTTGTCCATTGAATATGATTGCTCCTTGCGCTCACGCTTGGCTGGGTTGATCCAGTTCATGCCAATATCTTTCTTGGTGTTAGCGAAGTTTTCGCCGTTCCACTCGTAGGCCGACTCTGAGGTGAATTTCTGAAGATCATCGAGACCTAGCTTCTCGTACTTCGCATTGAGCTGCTTTGTGCGGTTTTCGCCTTGAGCAAGGATGTTGTCAATGTCATCTTCATTGATGTCGGTTCCCTTGGCTGCGATACCGGTCGAGCCCTTGCTCTGGAAGACCTTCTCAGCTCCGTGCTGGATCATGGACAACAGCTCATCCTTGTTGGCCGCAGCCTTGGCGGCAACCTGAGCTCTTCCTTGCTGGATGACAAGCTGGTCGAGTCGGAGCTTCTGGGCTGCGCGTTCCAGGACCTTCTCCTCAATCGCATTGTCAGTGACGAAACGGTATACAACAACCTGTTTCGTCTGTCCAATCCGGTGTGCTCGGTCCATGGCTTGCAAATCAGCCTGAGGGTTCCAGTCACTGTCATACAGGACGACAATGTCAGCGGTTGTCAGGTTGATTCCCAGACCACCGGCTCGGGTGGTCAGTAGGAATATGAACTTCTCCGAATCGGGCTTGTTGTACTCGTCAATGGCTGCAATTCGGTCCTCGTGTGCAGTTCCGCCGTCGATTCGGCAGTACTTGTACTGTCTGAAGACGCAATAGTCCTCGAGAATATCAAGCACACGGCTCATTTGGGAGAAAATGAGGACGCGGCTCCCTTGCTTTTGCAGCCGGGCCAGCAACTTGTCCAGCACCACCATCTTTCCAGCGTTGTAGACAAGGTGCTCGTCGGTGGTATACGGCGGGCCTGGCTCAGCTCCCTCGAACAGGTACGGGTGATTACAGCACTTGCGCAGCTGCATCACGATGTTCAAAAGTCTGGTTTTGGACTCTCGCTTTCCTCCCGCTCCGTTCACGGCATCAATGTCCTTTTCGAGGATCTTCTGGTACCATTTGACCTGCATCTCCGACATGCCCAAATACAAGTTGACTTCCTTCTTGGGCAGAAGGCTCTTTTCGACATCGCTCTTGACTCGGCGGAGGAGGAACGGGCGCAGTATACGATGAAGCTGTTGGACGACACTATCTTGGTCTCGGTCTTCGCCTGAAAACCATTGGTCGAATGCCTCCGAGTCGCCAAACACATCAGGTAGGAGGAAGTTTAGTAGAGCCCAAAGCTCGTGGAGGTTATTTTGGAGCGGCGTTCCCGTAATCAGAAGGCGGTTGAGCGAAGAGAAGAGTCGAATAACCTGGGACAAGGAGGATTCTTCGTTCTTGATGCGGTGCGCCTGCAATCATGATCAGCAACTGACAAGTGGTTCGGCTTTCCCTCACTAACATACCTCATCGATAATGATGTATTTCCATGGCAGCTTCTTCAAATGGGACTTCTCACGGAGAACCATCTCATAGCTCGTGACACAGACATCGAACTTGGAATCCACAAGACGATCGTTAATGAGCTGTTGGCGCTCTTCCTTGGCACCCTGTAGAACCAGAACATCCACCTCGGGTGTCCACCTAGCAAACTCGCGCTTCCAGTTGTCGAGGGTGGATTTAGGAACGGTGATTAGGTGGGGTCCCTTGATCCCGCAAACATGCCGCAGGTAACCCAGGAAAGAGATTGTTTGCAAGGTCTTTCCGAGTCCCATCTCGTCAGCGAGAATGCCTGAAATTCCATTTTCGTGCAAGGAAATCATCCAGTTGAGACCGGCGACCTGGTAGTCCCTCATGGTTCCATGGATGAAGGGAGGCGACTCTCTGAAGACGGTTTCCGCGGCACCGCCTCGCCTCTCATCCCTGATAAGCTCCGCATCTTCTTCAGCCTCTGTCCGTCGTCTTCTGTCACTTGTGGCACCTCCTTGACGTCCACTGTTCTTCTTGCTCTTGCTGGCTTCGGCATTCTGACGGTCGATTTCGGCCATGACTTCTCGGATCTTGGGGTCAGGATTGGTTTCGATGAAATGCCGGAAAAGGTCCGTGAGGCCAAGCAGATAGCGAAAACGTCGGATGGTATCATCTTGCTGAAGGCAATTCCTGTTAGAGCCATCTGTGATTACACGCATAAATTTGGGGCGTTCTACCTTGAATTGTTCCAGGCTGTCGTGCTTCTTCTTCAAAACCGCCTTTTGCAGCTGGTTGTTTTCTGCGCGCCGCCTGCGCCCATCCACTACGGGCTCGCCGACCACGCTGCTGGCCGTTGTGTTGGGCTGGGTATCAGAGTCGGTGTAGTCGGGTGTCTCATCAACTTCCTATCACGGCTGTCAGCTCTGCACCAGCCGAAGTCTCTAGTCAGAACAACCTACCATCTCTTCGACAACGCGATTGTCTGGCGCCTCAGACATGGACACGTCGGCGTCGGTGTCGGCACCGTTGCTGCGAGGACGCGGCGCCATTTTGAACGGGTCTCCCGATGACCAGTCAACCTCTTTACGCGACTGGCAGTGTCGAGACGCGTCCAAACTGCTTCAAATCAAGTGCCCGAGTTCGATGGCTATGGAGCGGATGCGGAGCCTGTATCTAGTTGTGTTGGAACGCGATGTCGATAGCCCGGCGCGCGCGTAACTTCAAGTGGCAATGGGGAGGAGGATGTTTTTGGAGACGAAGGTCGGACGGCTGGATCTCGAAATGCACGTCGAAGGGCAGCGAGTTCGGGGCTAGCGCGATGGCGCACCCCTGCCCACGCCCCACGGAGGCAACGCATCCCATTACGCGGAACAAAAGAAAATCCGCTAGTGCGCCAAACGACGTCAGAGGCCGCTGGTTGGTTGAGCCACCTCAGTGGTCCAGCAGGAGCAGCATGGCGTTTACACCGGCCAGTCAGTTGAACCTACTACTAGCAGTATCCCTAAGTGTAAGTGTACCTAGAGAAAAATTACAGGGCTTGTGGGAAGTACTAAGTATCTGAGGTTACAGGATGCCAATACAAGCATACAAGTTAATAAAGAGGCTGAAGATTTAAAACAGCAATCTGCTGAGTTTATTATCCAGCATACGTAGTACTCCAAATTGACACTTCATATGATCTAAATCCTCAAATTGCTCCCGTCAATTGTATCAGACCAGATTCTGCGACAAGTCAAACAGAAGATGGGTGTCACGTGGACGTCTTCTCCCCACAAGCCCCTCCCATACATTCTACCCCTCGGTCAGATGCCGCTGGATTTGCATTCGTCAGGCATGCCACACCTAAGTAAGCAAGGCCGCCCTCCTCCGAAACCCATACCCTCCCATCGCCATCAGCAAGGCACGGCGTCTGGCAACGACTATCCGGAGCCGCAGCCATAGGCGTGTCTACGACTGTTTTTCACAAACTACCTGAAACTGCGTTTGCGTTCATCTGCGGACAATACCTACATTCCAGGCGCCGCGGTCTTTGTTCGCTGCGGACATCGAGTCATTGTCACCAGACAGGTAAGCCATCCTCCGTATGTCTACGGGAGTACTGCAACTAATCTTCCATAATCACAGATCGTATAACCCGTGAGCCATACGAACGATCATACATGATGGACGGGCGAGCCGCTGCCCACAACGATTCGCCCGAGCAGCTCCTTGACGTTTTCAAGGCAGCAGCCCTGTCGGTCACCAGGCTTTATAAGTCTTCAGTCTCGGCAGAGACTAGGGCAAGATCAGAAGGTTACCAGGAGTGCTTGGAGGATCTTATTGTCTTCCTGGACAGAGACGGCCAGGCCCTGGGTCAGGGGGGGTTATCAAAATTAAGGAGATGGGTTGCCGAACGACGCGACGGCGGTGACACGAGTCCGCAGAACTTTGAGAGTGAGGATGAGACTGAGAAGCCTGAGGTCCCATCACAGCCTGAACCTGCACCAATCGAACCCCCGGCGCCACCCGTCAACGAGCCTGTTAGCCAGCCTGCGAATGAATCCGGCCCAATGGTAGAAGATGACCCTCGGCCTCCGGAATTCCTAGTACCTACCCAGGAGACCTTCACGTTCCAGTCCGACCATCAATACCCAAATATCGACCTCCTCGACCTCTCAGATACACGCTCACACACTCATCATTCCTCGAGACAATCACGAAATCGACCGGGCAAGCCTGGCATAAGAACATCTGGGCCTCTAGGACGAGGTGCGGGAACAAAACGACGGATGGACTTCAACGACCTCTTTGGCGGCTGTTTTGGAGGCAAGGATCCATTTGGAGGTGGCGGCAAACGAAGTCGGCACTCGTAGGACAGGAAGTTCGGGACGACCTTTTGCCGGACTTTGAGCATCTTGCTCAACACCATCTATTAGAAGAGACGAAACGACACACTGTTACGGATAAGCGCGGGACTGGCATCAGCATGGGCGGCGTTTTGAGGATGTAACAACTTGGCATTGACGGGGTGGAGAGCGATCTGTGGTTTGAAACACTTGGGGCTTTTAAGATACCTCTATAGATGTCTACTTTTTTCAACACGGGATAGAGGAAACTCGCCTCACGACACGAATGCATCCAGTGAATTTGAGTGAGCGGAAACGCGCCCTTTTATCCCCAAGTCGAGTTTGAGGCCAATCTCAAGTTATGCCAGCCCTAGTTGTCCTTTTAGATCCTTAATCTCGTCACTAAGTTCTTGGTTTCTTTGCTCCAAGTCATCAATCCTTTCCGAGGCACCTGCAACAATCTCTTCGGAGAGCTTTGCTAATCGCCATAGACGGAGGGTCACGATGAGGGAGCCAATCTCTGCCACGAAGCCCCGAGTGGCGATGTCCACTGCGAAACTCAAAACAATCACTGTGGAATCAAAAATATGGAACCACGATGTCAGATACCTTATATGCTCTGTCAGATTCTGGGTATTACCATGTCCGCTGCTAGGAAAACCAACCTTGGCCCGAACGAGAGCAAGCTAGCAATGAGCTCTGCCATGAAGAGACAACTGAACACCAGCCCGGCAATTTCGAGGCCTCGGGAGACCTCCTCGACCCAAGGTTCCTTCCTCTGGCCCATATCACAGGCTATGAGTTGTACGAAGACATTAAGCAGAAGAGCTGCGACATCGAGAGCCACCAGGCCCATGATAAGATAGTGTTTGCTCCGAGATGATAGGAGGCGACGGCCGCGGGCACGCAACCCTTTCATAGATGAAATGGCGCGAAGACTTACACCCGAGCATTGCTGTGACAGAGAGGACCGTTCGCTGCTGTCTCCCGGACGGGAGAGTAGGGGCTCAGCTTCCATGGGATCGGCCATAATGATGAGTCCTTCTCCCGAGGCGCACAGTTCTCGGACGAGAAGACACTAGGGCACGTGTACTACCAATTCAATCAACTTGAGCACTAGGAGTGTGCGAAAGAGAACCGGCCCAGGCTCAAGCAGCTTGATTGAAGGTTGACGCAATGTGGCTAGTGTGGCGATGAACATATACCGTAGAGACTCGACAATTCAGCCACCTAGGTATCATTTTCGCGCCATTAGGGTAATGGAGCTCGTCTACTCTGTACAAAAGCTACCTCTAGCGTGGGATGGTGTCTTATAGGGAAAAAAATAACATAAATTGATAACGCCCCACTATTCCATGCATATCATCAACGTGGCTGAATTTGTCGAGTCCTTACGGTACTCTGTAGTAGTAGCAATAAAATGCATGGTGCTCAAGAATCCGGGTCGTCAGACCTCTTAGTCCCATCATATTTGACCGGTTTGGGAAGCAAAAAATATTATGCAATCTGGGTGCCTCGGGGAAGACTATGAAAGTATGGTGACATCTTCGTTCTGGGATTTTGAGTTGGCCTAGGGACCATTGGGTTGAGCTTTACGGATACCAAGGTAAGGTAGGAGATGTCACATGGAGTTTCGTGGGCAGCTGTTGACCACTGGGCTGCATCGTTACAGGGTAGGCACTTATTACCTGAGTACTTCCTGGACTTCCCGGGTCAACCTCGGGTGCCCCACGTTCAGACTTTAAGATATCCCTGGTTGGGCACCCTGGCAACTGGCAGTGCTGTTTGGCTGTGCGAGGCGCAACCTTCTCTGAGCGCGAATCGGTGACTTTGTACACCGTATGCGAGCCTCGTTCTTTGAGTTTGATTTCTCTCTCCTCAACCCTTCCCTCCGCCCTGTTTTCCCTGGACTAGGAATATTTTCGCAAGCTTATCCGACCAACGACTGAAGTCTTCAATTTATTTGTGAGTTCAACTGCGAATCCTCCTCCTATTCTGTAACGCGCCTTGCCTACCGCCACACACGTCGTTCGCGACAGTCGAGTGCGGTTCGTTGCAAACCACCAGTTCGCACAAACTCCCATTACTCTAGAACAAAGCTGACAAAGAAAAACCACTCTAGAGTCCAAAAAACTAGGTCCGGAACCTACGCGCCCAGAGCCATCAAGATGTCCGACACGGAGAAACCCGAAGAAACCCCCACGGCGGAGCGTGAGCATGAGCAGGAGGGCGAGACGGTCCCCAATGATGAGGTTCGTCAGATGGGTTTAAGAGGCGGATGATTTTGTCGCGAGCACTGGGGGGACTGACACATGGCCCCTATTAGGAAGAGATTACGGCCATGAAACGCCGCGTGGCGGAAATGGAAGAGGAGGCTCAGAAGCTCCGCGAGATGCAGACAACGCTGGAGCAGCAGTCGGTCGATCTGGCGGACGATAAAGAGTCGGTGGATGCGCGCAGCATCTTTGTGGGCAACGTGGACTACTCGGTGTCTCCCGAGGAGATCCAGGCTCACTTCCAGAGCTGTGGTTCCATCAACCGAGTCACCATTCTCTTGGACAAATTCACCGGCCAGCCAAAGGGGTAGAGTTTTCCAAAGTGCTCATTGCTTCACTCCAACTAGTTATGCTGACTCCTCTACTATCCAGGTACGCCTACGTTGAGTTTACGGAGCCCAGCCTTGTCGCCCAGGCACTGGTGCTTAACGAGAGCGTCCTCAAGGGCCGCAACATCAAGGTCACGCCCAAGCGCACCAACATTCCTGGAATGAGCCGAGGTCGCGGCCGCGGCGGCTTCCCTCGTGGCCGAGGATTCCACCGGGGCGGCGGTTTCCCCCGGGGCGGTTATCGTGGCGGTTACCGGGGCCGTGGACGGGGTTACACCCCTTACTAGGAGCAAGGACGTGAATCTCCTAGCGCGGCATATTCTCCATATGAAAGCCACCACGAAGATGCCTACGGACGTGCTTCACCTGAGCTGCAGTTTCTACCTCTGGGGCAGTAGGAGCCTAACAGCAAGTGACTTGAATAGGAGTCTATGGTGAGACGGTATGGAGTCCCGACTGAGGATGGTACTTACGAGGATAATGGAGAGAGGGGGAATGGATACGGAGAGAGAGTGGCCATGTAAAGTACCAGGATCACAGAGACGGGGCTGGGACAAGGTGAACAGGAGTTCAGGTTGACAGGACCGGTTGTTTTGCGAGCCCACGGTTGATCTAATACAGGGCAATTGAGAACTTTTCCCCCAGGAAGCCACCCAGCGATGACAAGCGATAGCTCTGATTTCTAATGAGCTTGCGGGTGACCTTGGCATTTCATGTTCAGTGCGCCGTCGTGGTGAACGAGGAACCCTAATGTATCGACAAAATAAACTCGCATCGGGCTCGACACAAAGCTCTGATGCTGTTTACTTGTTTCAGACTGTGGGCTGCACTCCGTATGTATGCAGGAGCTTGGCGACTGAGCCATCTTGTACACGCGGCCAACGGTGCCATTGAAGGAGAGCCGCCCGGAAAAAGTACCTATTACAGCGGAGGTGCGCGTTTCGTGAAGCAAACCGGGGTTATTCTGGCAGTGAACCCTGTAAGCATGACATCAATATGGGGGCAGAGACGGGATTCGGCTTCTGGCCGACTATGACTTATGCAATAGAGTCGTGGACACCGAAGCTTGTTGTCTACTAGTAGTTAACAGTAAGACCCTATGCATGAAATCCCACGCGCGTATTGTCACAAGAGCACGTAGTAATAGTATTCGTAAAGGTCTGATGCATTAACTGTCTGCAAGCGGGTCGCCTTGGTGTCTCAGGCAAAGAAGATGGCCGCATCTCCCGAGGCGCACGAGTAGGTACCTACTGGTCAGGTCGTAAGATCGTATCCGTGATCAACTCAGCTTTGTTCGGATTGATCCTGTTCCCATGAACAGCCCTGACGAGTAGAGCCAAACACATCTCACTCCATAAATGCTTCGTATATACTTGACTCATGGGGATGGTAGGAAGTAATAGCGCATGGTAGTACGGATAGTATTAGCATTATTTACGGCCAGCCATGGCAACTTGGAACTGCCCAACAAGCGCCAGCCGCCGCCACCAAAAGTACTCCACCCCATCTCCCCTCTGGAACGCGGCCAACGCCATCAGTTGAAGAGTGGAGGGAGGCTGAGTGGCTCAGGGCGCTGGTGTTGGGCCTCCAAAGGCGCCGGGGACGGCGGGTATCTCATTGCTATCCGTCCCACCCGACGCCCTTGTGCACCTCCAACACTCCTACCGAGTATACTACTATACTACGACTGCGAACCTGCAATGTAGGAGGTACGGAGTACAATGTACGGATTTAACCACCTACTTACTTACTCCACTGTCTCACCACAAGGACGTCTCGCCATGCCCGTATCTATGCCCATTGCCGTAGACCATGCATAAATTCCCCTTGCTCAAGATTTACTGTTTAATGTAGGGATACTGTCCAGAGTGATAGCTGTGGGGGGTGGCGCTAATCAGTAATAGTTCACCGTGCCTGTGCTCCTCCAAGTACTCATTGGTACGTGCCTGCCAGCAATTAACACCACTCACCTTTCTGTTCTAGGTGTCGCCACTGTCCCTCCCAACCAGTCCTCCCTGCTTGCACCTGAGGGAGGTGCACCATCGAAGCGGGGAGCCATCCAAGCCATCCAACCGTCACTCTGACCTGACCACTGTGCACAGCCTCAACACCTGCCGCAGCCTCCCTCGCCCAGTCATCGCCTCTCGCTGTGTGCATCCCGCGAGTCTCTGTTTCCTTAATCTTCACATCATCATCTTGGGGGCATTTCTATCGGATCGACCCGCTCGCGTTGCTCTGGCGTCCCCCTCCTTCCCATCGGTCCTGTCGCGGCGTGTCCTGCTGGCTGACAAACGGCGACAACCACCACCATGAGTCGATCAGACTTGGGGCAGGCTGGGTAAGTTAACAGACCCCTTTCTCTGGCGAACTCCCTGCTTTGCAACATGTTCGGATTTCTAACCTCTCATCTGCAGCAGGCCCAACCTCCGCGTTACCAGTTCGTTCCCCGGCTGCTCCCCCGCCATCAACTCCGTCGAGCGATTTGTATTGATACCATCACAGTCATCGCCGCCGACGGCCTTTACAAGAGAGATGTGTTCCGTATGTTGGCGTGCGCACTTCTCAAAGACTCTCATTAGCTGACCTCCGCCACAGGCTTCCCCGACCCCTTCGCAGTCGCGACCATCAATGGCGAGCAGACACAGACAACGAGCGTCAGCAAACGCACCCTGAACCCATACTGGAACGAGAGTTTTGATTTGTGAGGACACCTATGATTAGAGAGTATGGAATTTGGCGATTACTGATTCCATTTATAGCTGCGTCAATGAAGCGAGCATCCTTGCTGTCCAAGTGTTTGATCAGAAGAAGTTTAAGAAGAAGGATCAAGGTTTCCTGGGGGTCATCAATATTCGAATCGGGGACGTAATGCCCGAGCTTGGTCCCGATGCAGATGGTACGCCGTGGCTTCAGCCATGCTCCCGCCTACCAATGCTATAAATTGGCTCACGCTGACACATCTATCCAGACGAAATGCTTACCCGTGATCTGAAAAAGTCAACTGACAATCTTGTCGTGCACGGAAAGCTTATTATAAACCTCTCCTGCGACCTCAGCACTCCAGTCCGTGGCGGCCAGGCTTCATCCAGCCGCCCAGGCCTAGCTCATGGTGCCTCTAACCTTTCTTCTCTCTCCGCGCCACCTGTGGACCACCGCCCCAGCTCCGCTATGTCAAACCAGAATGGAAGCTCCCTCTCGCCCCAGGCCGCGGGAGCTGCTCGCCCATCCAGCGTCGCCGGCAGTGGAGGCGCATCAAGCACGAACGGCAACGCCCGCCACAGCAGTCAGCTGAGCCCCTTCGAGGATGCTCAGGGCCGTCTTCCGGCGGGCTGGGAGCGTCGGGAGGATAATCTTGGCCGAACCTACTATGTTGACCACAACACCAGGACAACGAGCTGGAATCGACCCACAGCCAATGGGGCAGCCGAAGATCGCAGCAGAGAGGCGGCCACCCAGGTGGAACGCCAGAGGCACAGGGACCGTACGCTACCTGAAGACCGCACAGGTGCCAGCTCCCCAACGATGGGACAAGGATCTCCATCGCAGGCGGGGAGCAGCAGCCCGACCATTGGCAGTTCAGGCAGTGGAAGCGGGGGAGCCAACACCACAATCCACACCGGCGCCACGAGCCCAGGTAGCGGCGAGCTTCCCGCTGGATGGGAACAGAGATGGACCCCCGAAGGTCGACCTTACTTCGTCGACCACAACACCCGAACCACTACCTGGGTCGATCCTCGTCGTCAACAGTACATTCGTATGTATGGCGGTCAAAACAGCACCAACGGACAAATACAGCAGCAGCCGGTCTCGCAACTCGGTCCTCTTCCAAGCGGTTGGGAGATGCGTCTCACAAACACGGCAAGAGTCTATTTTGTTGACCACAACACTAAGACTACCACCTGGGACGACCCCCGGCTACCGTCTTCCCTGGATCAAAATGTTCCTCAGTACAAACGTGACTTCAGGCGCAAGCTGATCTACTTCCGATCTCAGCCTGCTATGCGGATCCTGAGCGGACAGTGTCACATTAAAATCAGGCGGTCGCACATCTTTGAGGATTCGTTTGCTGAGATTACACGCCAGTCAGCAACGGACCTGAAGAAGCGTCTCATGGTCAAATTCGATGGGGAGGACGGTCTCGACTACGGTGGTGTGTCGCGAGAGTTCTTTTTCCTCCTCTCGCATGAGATGTTCAACCCATTCTACTGTCTCTTTGAGTATTCGGCACACGACAACTATACTCTACAGATCAATCCTCACTCCGGCATCAACCCCGAGCATCTGAACTACTTCAAATTCATCGGGCGAGTTGTGGGTCTCGCCATCTTCCACCGGCGTTTCTTGGATGCTTTCTTTATTGGCGCTCTGTACAAGATGATGCTGGGCAAGTCGGTTGCCCTGGCTGACATGGAGGGTGTTGATGCCGATTTCCACCGGTCACTTCAGTGGATGTTGGACAATGACATTTCTGGTGGAATTCTGGAGCAGACCTTCTCCACAGAAGATGAGCGCTTCGGCGTGCTGACAGTGGAGGATCTTATCCCCAATGGGCGGAACATCGAGGTGACGAACGAGAACAAGAAGGAGTACGTTGATCTGATGGTCAAGTGGCGTATCGAGAAGCGCATTGCGGAGCAGTTCCAAGCCTTCAAGGAAGGATTCCAGGAGCTCATCCCGCACGAGCTCATCAACGTGTTTGACGAGCGCGAGCTTGAACTTCTCATCGGAGGTATCGCCGAGATTGATGTTGATGACTGGAAGAAGCATACGGACTATCGCGGCTACACCGAGTCGGACGAGGTTGTCCAGAACTTCTGGCAGACTGTTCGCTCGTGGGACGGAGAGCAAAAATCCCGATTGCTGCAATTCACAACAGGTACTTCCCGAATCCCGGTTAACGGGTTCAAGGATCTTCAAGGAAGTGATGGTCCTCGACGCTTCACCATCGAAAGAGCCGGCGAGATTACCAACCTACCCAAAGCGCATACTTGGTAAGTGATGTATCCCGCCAATGACACTAAAATTGGACTGACACAAAGACAGCTTCAATCGTATCGATTTGCCACCGTACAAGAACCTGGAGACGCTACAGCAGAAACTTACGATTGCTGTTGAGGAGACAATGGGCTTCGGACAGGAATAGACGACGCGTATATATACCGGGTGGCTGGGGAAGCGGCCAGAGCCTGGCGCAGTGGGTTGGCGGTCCTCCCGTAATGGAAACTCCCTGCACTCCTACACCACCTCCTTATTTTGCAACATTTCCAGCCTTTGGCTTCATTTTGGGTATCATCACTGCGGGAGTGAGTCACCTGGGTCGTTCGGCGCTGGCGGTTTATTTATGTATCTTTTTTTTCTTTCCTTGTTTCTTCTTCACATTGGGTTTCACGCAGCAGTCATACCAGGCAGGCGAGACGTGTGAGCGGCTATATGTTGTATTGCCACGAATTGGCCCATGCGGGTGACTGGGTGGTTGTGGACACCTGGGTGTTGCTACAAAAGTCTTGAAAGGGGTCTGGGGCCCGTGATGAGCAGCAGCATTCATGGCACCTGAAGACTGGGGGTTCTGTAGCAATAGTGAACAGGAGAAGAGTCGGCTCGCCACAGGCATACTAACAGCCCGGGTACATTCACAGCAATGTCTTGTCAGTTCACTCGCATTTCTGCTTCGTGATGTGGGGGACGTAATTGAGTACAGCGTGCTTTTACATTCCGTCTCCCATTCTACCATGACCCCGTGGTATGTACACTCTGAGAACAAAGGAAAAGAGTAAGCTGGCATTTCCGCCTCCATCTAGTGCCTAGAGGGCAGTCCTCATCCTTACACAAAAAGCAGCATCTACCACAACCAAATCCCATCTGCATTCTAAACACCCTCCCCCTTTCAGCAGGTCTATCGCCTGTACCACATCCGTGTGATCTTGGTATTGCGCATCTTGCGCTGGAGCTGGAAGATGCCGTACATCAGAGCCTCGCTGGTGGGCGGGCAGCCGGGAACGTAGATGTCGACGGGGACGATGCGGTCACAGCCGCGGACGACCGAGTAAGAGTAGTGGTAGTAGCCGCCGCCGTTGGCGCAGGAGCCCATGGAGATGACCCAGCGGGGCTCGGGCATCTGATCGTAGACCTGGCGCAGGGCCGGGGCCATCTTGTTGGTGAGGGTGCCGGCGACGATCATGACGTCCGACTGGCGCGGGGAGGCACGGAAGATGATGCCCAGGCGATCCTGATCGTAGCGGGGGGTGGAGAGGTGCATCATCTCGACGGCGCAGCAGGCGAGACCGAAGGTCATGGGCCAGAGGGAGGACTGGCGGGCCCAGTTGGCCATGATATCGAGGGTGGTCCTGGCAGGCGGTCCGCTGTTAGCCATGTGCAGTGATCGGTATTACTGTATCCCGAGAATTGGGAACGTACAGAGCGTATTGGACAACGCCCTTGGTGCCCTCCTGGCTGGGGAGAGGGACCTCCTTGCGAGGCTTGGCCAGGCTGTTGCCAGCACCATGGGGGGTGAGGGAGCTAGCATTGCGTTGCGAGGAGGAGGCGAAGGCGGTGGCGACACGGAAGGGGAGGACAGAGGTGGTCGGCTTGACTGTTGGATGGTCAGATAACCGTCAGTAACGAAGCTGTTTTCGGGGTGCCCCGGTCGGGAGAGGGATGATTTCGCGCACCTCGCAGGGCCATTGAGGCCGCTGTCCGCGCTGAGGGAAGCATCGTGGGTTTTAGCTCGAGTCGGTGACTCTTGATGCGATGCTAGAGGGGAGTGGAGAGGTGGTCGGCTGGGTGATGGCGGGCAAAGTCGAGAGGGCTTTTGGCCGCGGTCGGTCGTTGACGTTGAGGTTTGGTTAGTTCGCCTCCTCGGAACGAGCACAAATGGCGGGGCGATGATTGGTTGATTGGCGATTGTGGCGAAGTTTAACCGGAGCGTGGGTGCTACCCTGTACGTAGGGGGGAGTCGCCTCTTCCAAACGTGTCGATGGGCTAGCTACTCCTGGTGGTAGATACAATAAAGTACCTACATAACTACGAAGGTCACAGCAAGCCTGTGTACAAGTACTCTAAAGTGTCTAGGGCCGTGAGTATGGCTCTAGGAGGAAGAGAAGCCTTTGTGGACGGAAGTTAGCCTAAGGTTCACGGCAGCTTGCACGGGTATGTTTAACCGCCATGCCTTGGGGCTTTTTGGGTGCGACGATTGACTTCGATACTTGGGTTGAAAGGTACATTTTCTAGTACAATAAACCGCAGCTTTTCCTCTCTCAGTTTCCAAGGCTGGGAATGTTTTGAACATTGCATTTAGAGTTCGCCTCTATTAATACCAGCCTTGCCGTAATACGGATATAACACTCGTACGTGCGGATAGAACGGACCAATTAATAGTAGCAGTAATCCGTACGGAGTAGTATGTTGGCATAATATTAACCACTTATTACCTCGATGCGTGCACTCTGGGAATTGGTGCACTCCCTACCCTGTACAATACGTAAGTTTGGGTGTGCAACTCTTCGAGACATTTACTACTACCAACTTGCTTCTATAGGCGTTATTGCCGATGAAAAAGTTACCTAAATCATGTGGTGTCTTGGTTATAGACGATCCTGGGCTCTGGCCATGCAATGCTGGCGTGGGGCGACACGATGGTGCAGGGTTGGCATTTAGCCATGGATGAGATGAAACTTCCAAAATCAGCGTCTTTGCTGGAATGGCGGGGGATTGACAGTTCTGAGAAGGATTTGCATGATGACGTCTCGACAACGAATTCTAGTTCAGAGTTTGAATGGTTAGAAGGCTTGGAATGGAACATTCACTGACGGATCTATGGATGCCATGGGCATTTCAGATTCCATGTACAAATAACAATAGTGGCGGCACGGGTGGCTGAAGTCTAGATCCCGCTGCTGCCACAGTGCCAATGGCAGACCATTTCTCGAGCCGTCCCTTTGCGAGGTGGCCACCTTCTCGTGTCGGTGTCAGTCACGGCACTCCTGGACTCCTGGAGCCTCCTGGAGCCTCCTGCGTCAGCCAGCCCCCTGGTAATCCCACCCAGCGACTGTACGGGTCCTTTTTTCTGGGTCGCCCCGGGCTCACATCCCGACGTCCGCTGCGCGTCTCTTTCCTCCTTTCTTTACATACGTTTCTCATTTGGTGATATCCTTTTCTTTTTGCGCCGCCTCTCGCTTATTCTCCCTGCCTGTTGCGACGCCTGATGGTGGCGCATCCTGCCGTCGGCGACATTGACTAGGCGGTTGACGATTGGAACAGCATCGATTAGTACAACGACCCTGGGGGAGGACTCAGGCCATGGTCGCCAACCTGACCAACAAGCTGAGGGTCCTTGACCCTCGCGTCTGGCCCTCTCGACTCGTCGCCCGCTACGTCGCCCTCATATTTCTCGTCGGTTTCTTCATCGCCAACTATTCCCTCTGGAACAGCTCCAAGTCATGGGACATCCCTAGCCTACACTCGCCCGTGGGGTTCGGCTCTAAGCATCCCATTAAGAAGCTCATGATGGACGCCCGTACCCTCCACGAGGAGAAGCTCTCCCGCCGCAGCTACGATCTCCACGACGCCGCCGCTCGCTACCGCGAGGCCCGAGGCAGACATCCGCCACCTGGCTTCGACCGCTGGTTCGAGGCCGCACTCAACACCGACTCCGTCGTCGTCGAGGACTATTTCGACCGCATATACAAGGATCTGGCGCCATGGTGGGCCATGGAACCCCAGACCATCAAGAAGCGCGCCCACTCGTGGCCTTGGGTGGTGAGGGTGCGCAATGGCACTGCCTTCGGGGACGGCAACACCGAGGGGCGCGTGCCCTGGTTGCAGCTCTGGTCGGGCTTTGTTGGTGAGATTGCCGACCATCTGCCTGATGTGGACATGCCCATAAACTACATGGATGAGCCGCGCCTGCTGGTTCCCTTCAAACAGGTTGCGAAGCTGGTGGACGCGGAGAAGAAGGAGAGGGTCATGCCAGAGCTGGATGCTGTCACCACCGAGTACGGGGGCTTGGCTGATATCGACGCTGCCAAGCCAGACAAGTATGACCCCAAGTGGTCGGGTCCAGACAAACAATACTGGAACCTGGCTGTGAAGGCCTGCAGCCCCAAATCGCCAGCCTACGGGGTCAAGGCCATCCCCGACTACAAGCCCCCCGCCGAATTCCCTCGAAATTACGACCCAGAGTACGCCTACCAAGGCTTCATCTCGAACTGGACCATGGCTATGGATCCCTGCGAACAACCTCACCTGCGAGGATTGCATGGGAGTTTTGTGGAGCCCATCAGCTTGTCGTCTACCGATGAGTTCATCCCCTTGTTTGGGGGTTCCAAACTCCCCATCAACAATGAGATCCTGATCCCCGGCGCTATGTACCTGACGGATGACGAGTTCTACTCGGGCGGCGACACCCATGGACCCCCGTGGAATAAAAAGAAGAACGGCGTCGTCTGGCGTGGTGATGCTTCTGGCGGCCGCGCGAAGCCCGATACCTGGCACCATTTCCAACGACATCGCCTCATCGACATGTTCAACGCCACTACGATCGAGCAGGCCGAGAAGGGCAACGGCCGGTCCATGACCTTTGAGCTCCCCGACACTAGCATATACGAGAGCCCACACACTCTCCAAAAGAACCTGGCCGCCTGGATCCGCAGCTTTGCCGACGTCGGCTTTGTCCGCATGTGTCCGCCCGACGAGTGCAAATTTATCTTTGAACACTACAGGGAGATTGAATCCAGGCCTATGCGGGAGCAGTACGAGTACAAATTCCTGCCCGACGCCGACGGCAACTCTTTCAGCGCTCGCTTCCGCGGCTTCATGCGCTCCACCAGCGTGCCCCTCAAGGCCACCATCTATGCCGAGTGGCACGACGACCGCCTCGTGCCCTGGGTGCATTTCATTCCTCTCGACAACACTTTCCGCGACCTCTACCCGGCCCTTGAGTACTTCTCCGGCTCCCGCGAGGGCGACACGGCGGCCCGCTTTATCGCCGAGCGCGGCCAGAAGTGGTCTGAGCAGGTCCTCCGCCGCGAGGATATGCGCCTGTATGTCTGGCGCCTGCTGCTCGAGTGGGCCCGCGTGTGCGATGAGAACAGGCATTCGCTCGGCTACGTCGGGGACCTGATGTAGTTAGATGGGAGGGGGTCTGGGAAGCAAAAGATTTGATACCTTGGCTTTTTTTTACATACTGATTCTGTCTTACGAGCGGGAGTTAGGGGGGCGTTGTAGCAATCGCACGAGGCGAGTGTTTGGATTTGTTTTAGATGGCATAGCATGATGTGTTCAAGCAGCACGAGTCGAGACAAGAAAGACTGACCGTGTTAGGGTTGGATCCTGTGTATAAACCTCACCAATTCGCGGTTTGATAGGGATGGTGGGATGGAAATCAACGGCGTAATTGGGTGTTCTTACTACTCGTATGTATGAACTAGAATACTAGACAAAGCCGATATACATTTTGGATACGTTAATAAACCTGACTCCAAGGAACTACCAAGGAACTACCAAGGAACTGCCAATACTTGAAAAATTCGACCCGCTCATGGTATGTATGTGTATTATGTACGCTGGGGTGTATTAATTATAACTGCAGATTCGTCACTGCGGGGCGGCTCGGCTGGCCCTTGAGGTGCGCCGACGATCCCTTAAACAGGCTCTGCCATATAAAAGCCTCGCTGAGTAGCAGCTCAATGTCCTTCTCGGTCCACTCCTTGGTCGGGAGGCTTTGCAGGAACATCATGATTTCCTGGAAATCCATGTTGACCAGCTTGGAGGACCACTTCACTAGGAATGCGGCGCAGACGTAGAGGTGGAATTCGGAGAAGCCCTGCTCCTCGGCCTTTTGAAATAGTTAGTTTTGAATGGATAGGAAGGATATCAAAACGCAAGGAAGGCTTACGAGGTAGGTGTCCCACATGCGGATGACGTTGCGAACGCTAATCTCACGCATGAGGAGACAGTTCATCCAGCGGAAACTGAACTGGATAAACTCGACACCCTCAGACTCGAGGTGCTTGGAGAGTTTCGAGTCGATCCTCGCCGTGAGGTCACGGAGAGCGGCAACCTGGCGTTGTATCCCTGGCTGGGCGACAATGTAATGGTCCTGGATGCCGTCAAGAAGCTTCGTGAGACACCAGAACGAGTCTGCTTCAACTGCGTCTAGCACTGGTTTTGGCAGCTGGCCTGGATCCATGCCTGACTCGATGTTGTTGTCTTGGATGTACAGACCCAGGAAGACCTGCCAGAAGGGCGTCACCAAGTCGTTTATGCCTTGGACGTACCCACTCGCCGGATGCCGCACAGCCCAGACGTAGAGTATGCGTTCGAGCGACCGCTGTGTGGACTCATAGCTATATAGCTCAATGTGGGGGTTTGTCCGGGGCACATCAATGCTGATCTGGTGCCAGATGGCTTCGTCGAGCCCTCTAGCCCTGCCGGATGAAGCAGCCGTGCTTGTGGCCCTGTCAAAAGCCTGCCGTACACCGTCTAGATATTCCTTCCGTTTCCGCTCTAGGGTCGCGACTCTCCTCTCACTGTTTGTGGGGAGATAACTCAGAAGAAGTTGCCATGTCATGGCACGCACTTCCTCGGGCACCCCTGACCACGCCAGTCCTCTCAACTCTGGTAGTGAAATGGTGGACGCTTGCAATAGCTTCTTGAACTTGTTGATCCTAGTAATCTTTGCGCTGACGGCCTCGGCCTCCTTGGAGCTGGCGTTGGCCGGTGTCGAGGGGTAGTTGATGAGATGAAGTGCGTTTGCAGGGTCTAGGATGGATTTAGCAGGGTGCCTTTCTCTGCCTCGATGATGGAGCTCGCAGACATACCTCTAAGGATCTCCTTGTACTGCGGGCGAAGAATCTTGCCCTCGCTCTTCTTTGGCATGGGGTATGATGGCGCAGGTCGCTCAATTGCGATATCGGCACTATTCGAATATCGCCGTGACGACACGTCGTTCCATGAGCTCCCCAATGCGGGAGACAGGGTATTTGGGTCACCTTTGTCCTGTGTTTCGCGCCGTCTTGCCCTCCTCTTCATGCTGGATAGGCTGGGTAGGCCGAAATCATCTCCGTCATCATCATCGTAGCCCATCATCTCGTCTTCGTCCGCCTTCCAGTCGTCATTGGTATTGGATAGGAAGTTGATGTAGTTCTTGAAAGGAGGGGATGCTGGCCCCCCCGAGGTGCGCGGAGGAGGAGAGGCATCGTTGATGCGGGTTTTGGTTTGTGAGGACGAGGATTGAGGGGTGTCTGGGTGGGAGGAGGTCTTGGAGAGGGTTCTGCGTGTGGCGACATCAGCGGCGGTAGTTCCAACGTTGAGGCAACGTGGGGGTTGGCGGGAGAGGGACGTACAATGAGTCGAACTTGAGGATATCGGCGTGCGAGTATGCGGCTCCGACAACTAGATTGGGATCTCGGGCTGGCCCCGAAGGCGTCGTATTATTTCTCTTCGCGGTGTCTCTCTGGGGGGGTCTCCAGAATGGCGATGCAGACCTGGCTACCTATTAGCACGCCTCCCAACGTCCCCCGCCACAGATGCATGGCCACTTACTCTGAACGATCTATTCAGCCAAGGAGATATCTCTTGTCAGCGACAGTTTTACCGAGGGCATTGAGCTGGGTGGCCTCAACATACCAACCTGGACCATTTCCTGCGGCAGTGGGGTAGTCAGTACGGATCGGCCATTACGTCGACAAGGCATAGCACGGCAGGGAGAGGAGCAGAGAGATGACATACTGACTGAGCGGGCTTCTTGCTGCCGCTGCCCGAGGACCACATGTTTGGGGGGAGGGAGGTTGAAATGCAAAGAGGAGACCGACAGCGCAAATTCACATCATGCACTCTTGGGGTTGGATGAGTTCGAAGCTGCTTGACAGCCTCGGACTCGGGCAGCAGTCTGGCTCGATGATCTGATGGACTGGGCTGGTTGGCAGTGGTGGAGGACCGCTGCCCCTTAGCGGGGCTGTAGCACCCAACCCACTGAAGCTGAGGTCTATGAGTGGCGTCTCCAGTGCTTCCCCTTGGGGGACGCATTGGGTGGGGTTGCCATTGGCTGCTTCTGCTTAGTCAACAAACGCTTTTGGCCTCCACGCTGGAAGTCTATTCTGACCCTCTCCGCACCATCTCCCTCAAGACCTTCACTCCTCTTGTCCACGGCCCCTTCATTCCTTTGATTATCCCATTATTCTCCTGCTTGGCTGACTTCTCCCTCGCTGTGGTTTAAAACCCCCAACGCTCGTGCGCAATTGTCTCAGAGATGGCGGAACAGGAGAACTTTGAGGAAGATCTCTTCGCCGACCTGTACGTTACCCGAGTCTCTTTGTTTGCTTTGCGGGCCGGCAAAAACATCGCCGCTGCTATCGCTATGACATTGTGCTGATCTGTTTTACAAAGCTACGATGACAACGACGCCTCCAAGGGTGCAGCTCCCGCCCCACCCCAAGCGACGGCTCCTGCGCCTGTGAACGAACCGCAGCCTGAAGCTGGTGATCAGGGTGGTTCTGCCTACGACGACGGCGGCACCGACGGCGTGGAGGCTATGCATCAAGACCAAGAAGAGGATGACGACGACGACGACGTCGACTTCAACCTTGGCGGCGGAAGCACGAGCCTCGGCAATACGGTCGCCCCTAGGGAAGAGGCCCCGACACCTCCGCCGTACGGAACAGTCCACAAGGCAAGCGCCAAGGAAGACGGGTAAGTTTGTTTGTTTCTTCTGCAGTGAAAACCCTATTTGCGATGCGCTATCGTCGGCTTCCATTTGGGAACTGGCACAAGTACATGTCGCTCTGCCCCAGGGTGATGTTGGCATACGTACCTTGCTACACAAATATCGCATTGGTGGCTGGTTTGGCTACTGGAACCCTAGTCTTTGCCTAGGAGAAAGGGGCTAGCGGTGCAAACTGGGGAATGGCTTTTTTGGTGTGCCCAAGCAGGCAAGCAGGCAAGCAGGCAAGCAGGCAAGCAGGCAAGCAGGCAAGCAGGCAAGCAGGCAAGCAGGCAAGCAAGCTACTGTGCTCGATATGCTGCCCCGCGGTTGGAAGAGTTTATCGGCCAGGAAGGCGATTACTGGTACCCGCAAGGGCTGTATCCGAGTCGGGAGTACAAACATGCGAACCGGCCATCAAGCCTATCAAAGAGGAGGCTGTCACATATCTGGGCGGAGCAATACCACTTGCGGATGTGCCGAGAGAGACAAAGCCAGTCGACCAAGTAGTCACGACAGAACGAACATCTGGTCTTTTATAGCCCTGAGGCAGAGATCTGGAAGATTCCCACGAGAGTGGCTGCCATTTCCCCGCAAGAATGGCAAGACTTGCAGCGAATAGCGCTTGAGGCTAGTACCTAGCAAGAGAGAGAGAGAATCAGCCAAGACGATAGCACAAGACGAAGAAAGAGAAAGATTTCGACAGAGATGACTTGATATCTCGACGCGCCATCTTTGTCTTGACTGCGATCCCGTGGGTGGGCATCACTGTCTCTCGACCCTCACCAAAATTACTGGACTTCTCAACAACCACGACATCAAACGCTACTCCGACACCCCTTTGCTGGCCTTGAAAGCTTAACCTGCAACTCAACAAACCCTTCAGCCAGACTGAGAGATTCACCAAACCTTGCCTGTCGCTTGTGCTCTGAACCACCAAAAACATGGGAGGAGAGGAATTAGTTGATTCTGGACGTATGAGCATTGGCTCCGGCGACGCTGGATTTGCCGGGAGTCATTTTGAAAGCTCTTAATTTGGTACCCCATGCCATCCCGTCTTTGACCAGCCTGGATGAGACAACACTGCCTACCGCCGACTGCGCTGAACTCTCATGTACGCCCGTTAGCCATGTGCCAGGACGCCGAACCAGCCAGCCACGCAGCCCATTTTGTTTAGAACCATACTGGACGCTTTGGACTGCTTTGTTTTATGCATGCAATGATACTAATGGCTTGACGTAGGAAAATGTTTATTGGGGGACTGAATTGGGAGACCACAGACCGTAGGTCACGGCGTATCCTAGGAACTCTCACGGCGCAGCACTGATGACAAGACATAGAATCGCTAAGGGACTACTTTTCCCAGTTTGGTGAGGTGGTTGAATGCACCGTCATGCGCGATAGCGCAACCGGTCGGTCGCGGGGCTTCGGCTTTCTGACATTTAAGGATGCCAAGACTGTGAACATCGTTATGGTGAAGGAACACTTCTTGGACGGAAAAATTGTAAGAGGCTCTTTTGCTGTTTTGTTTCTGGAAAAGAATTCGGGTGTTAACCAGTTGTTCAGATTGACCCAAAGCGCGCCATTCCCCGGGATGAGCAGGAAAAAACCAGCAAGATCTTTGTGGGTGGTGTCAGCCAGGAAACAACCGACCAGGAGTTCAAGGATTACTTTGCTCAGTTTGGTCGCGTTGTGGATGCCACCCTGATGATGGACAAGGACACTGGTAGACCACGCGGATTTGGATTCGTCACATTTGAGAGCGAGGCAGGTGTCGACGCCTGCATCAACGTGCCACTCGAGATTCACGGGAAGCCAATCGAAGTGAAGAAGGCTCAACCCCGCGGTAACCTTCGTGAGGAGGAAGAGGCCGCCAAGAGGATGAAGTTCCAGCGCGGCGGCGACCAGGGTGGACAGAGCGGTATGGGCCAGGGCGTGGGTAACGGGATGACGCCGCAGGTCATGGCCCAGTATCTCCAGCGCATGCAGCAGTATTTTGCCATGATGCAGTCGCAGATGGCAATGAGGGGGATGCCGCAGATGAACCCCCAGATGATGCAGCAGATGATGCAGATGCAGCAGATGCAGCAGATGATGGGGCGAGGCGGCGGCGGCGGCGGCGGCGCTGCTGGGGCCAACGGCGGGCAGAACATGATGAACAACATGAACCCTCAGATGATGCAGCAAATGCAACAGATGCAGCAGCAGATGATGAACCAACAGGGAGGCGCGCAGGGCAACATGGCAGGTGGCGCGGGTGGATATGACCAGTATGGCCAGCAACAACACCAGCAGCAGCCTCACGGGGGGCGACGGGGTGGACGCGGCGGGGGCTACGGCGGACACGGAGGACACGGAGGCCAGGGCGGAGGATACGGAGGCGGCCAGGGCGGCGCCGGACAGAACTCATACGAGGGCATGTACGACGACCAGCCGCAGAGGGAGGGAGGCAACGCGCCACCCGCCAACGCGCCCACGGGGCCCAAGAACGCGGGCAAGCCTGGGGCCAACTACCGGGGTGGCGGGCGGGGAGGCAATCGGGGCTTCCACCCGTACGCCAGGTGAAGCAGTCGCCGGGGTCAAAGGATGTTTCGCAAGTTGAATTTCGGCGTTTGCTGACTCGGTGATTTAGTTGGTCTTGTTTGTACAAGTAGTGGTCGCATTCTTTCATCCTGGGACGTGGAGACTGGCCTGGAAATTGGGCGTTCCACATGATGAAATACTTTAGCGATAATAATTTTTTATATTAAAAAAAGGCACCATGGAATCCGACTCTGCGTTCCAGGTTGCTTGGATGAAGTCGGACTGTGGCGGTGATGAAGCCCCGTGACAACTTAGTACGAGTACCTACCTCCCTTCCTTCCTGTACGGAGTAATAGAGGCATGGATATCCGTACACGGAACACCTTCAGGTCGTTCCTGCCCCTTCCACCTTCCACTCCTCTCGCCCACCAGCCTCACTTCACCTTCACCTCCAACACTGGAGCCTGGAACCTGGAGCCTGGAACCTGGAGCCTGGAACCTGGAGCCTGGAAATTTGTCGCCGGACACAGACGCCGTGTCGCGTCGTATTTCCATCTCATTTCATCTCCAGCCATCCAGGGCGGCCCTGTATATTTAAGTAGCCGACTGCTGACGGACAGTACGGAGTACAAGTACAAGCACACCAAGATTCCATGACCCGAGTCGCGAAATTCTCCGCAGGCGGCAGGCAGGCGGGAGGCTGAGCCATGGTGAAACGGTGCCACGGTGCGACACCCGCGCACCAGGCCCAGCTCGGCATTGCAAGTGACGAGTATTACTGTACGTATATTAGTTTGCATGGCCGTCATCACCCAGGTGGGTGTGACCGACTAACTTTGGACGCATGCTCGGCAGTCTTCATCACCATATCTGGCCGCCAACCAGTCGTTGTCGCCTGGATGGTGCTGGAGTCGGACTGTGCCCGTCGCCTGGACCCTGGCTATACCCGCCGTCTGAAACACCAACCCTGGTCGAGGGCGTTTTGGTGGAACAACTCAAAACATCTATGATCTGCCAATGGTCCCTCTCATCTTCTTCTCGTGCGACATCGTCACCCTCGTCACTGGTATGCTCTCCCGGCATCGTTGGTATGCTGCCCCTGGGCCTAGTTGATTTGGCCGTCCTGGTTGCTGGCTCAATCTGGAAGGGACCTCCATCCTGGCACTCTCTTGGGCCCCAAGAGAGCCTGGTTTCCTCTATTACTTCTCATTCCTCTGATGGAATTGACTCCATCTGGGCCTGTCATTGGCTTCTCCTCCGCCCCGTTCATGCCCAAGGGTTTCTTGGCCCCTCTGCCGTTTAGTATTAACGCATGGTGCCTATAGCCCCCCCCCCTGTTGTCCGTCATGCGTCCATGCCTTCATGGGCCCCCGTAGCCAACGGCCGTGACACAGCTGTCCGCCTCTCATACATAGCCACGCCTGCCCACCACTCAGAGATGCCTCTCCTCTTCCTCACCCCCCTCGTTTGTTTGGGTCCGGGCCTGGTTTCTCTCGCTGGCGTCTCCTAGTAAACTGGTCCTTCGTTCGCTTCTTCACCGTCACTCTTTTTGATTGCTTCTATTCTTACCCTCTCACTCGCTGAGGGCGTGTGCCACCGTGTGCTGAGCTGGCAACTCTCCACTTATTCGTACCAGTCTTACCTTTCACCTCTCACCTTCGCTTCCTTATATGACACTCATTACCACCGCCACAAGATGCGCATCTTTAACTCGGGCTGGCACCGTACGGGGCCGTCCTTAGATAGACACCCTGGGAACGACTCCATGATCATCGACACGTAAGTGTTGGACACGCCATCTACCTGGCAGAGAAATCTTCCGTCTGACTTGGCACCAGTATACCAGAGGTTCCTGGACAAGAGAGCCCGGCGCCTCGCAATATGACAACAGCCTCCTCCAACCGCCCGACCTTCCAGTGGCCTTTCCAGAGCCACTCCATCTCAGAATCATCAGCACAACACTCAAGGACGACCTCATTCCCCACACGTCGCAATAGTGGCTGGATGAACCTAAGGCCAGCATCCAGCGTTCTGGGGAACGATATCATCCCAGATTACGTCGTCAACTTTATCCGTGGAGAGACCCCTGAGACGCTCGCCCGCAGGAGGGAGCGCGAAGGCAACCCCCACAACCCGGATTATTACGACACCCACAATGAGAACTCACAGGCCGCCGAATTCTTCCCGAGTCACTCGAGGATGGGGTCTCGTGGAAGGGATCTGGAGAACATGCTGGGCTCAAGGAACAGAAAGGGTGGCGCCCGGGGCAAATTCATGACGGGGTGGAGGGGAGGCATCGTGTTGACCATGGTGGTAGCGATGGTTATCCTGCTGGCTGCCATTGTATGCGTCGTTGTGGCCGTTACCAAGAAGCGACTCTCGGCAGAGCCAGCGATAGTCGCGACGGGCAAGTGCAGCAAGATGAGCGCCATTGATACGGTAGTTCATACCGTGTTGAATGTGCTCGGGCTGTTCTTCATCGCTGGGGCCAACTACGCGACCCAAGTCCTGGTGAGTCCCACGCGGACTGAAGTTGCTACTGCGCATGAAAGTCTGCGCTGGCTCGACATTGGGATTCCCTCTATCCGGAACCTTGGGGCTATCTCCAAGGGGAGAGCTGTGCTGTCGGTGCTGGTGGTCGTCATCGCTGTGAGCAGTCAGGTAATGTAAGTTATCCCCCCCCCCTTTTTCCCCCCATCCCCCCTCCTCTTTCCTCGGGAGCAGCGAGCTGTTATGGTTATTCGACTAACACTTTGGTCAAGTTATAATTCCATCTTATTTACTTCCGAGACGACATTGAACGACGGCTCAACCTCATGCTCTCTATTTCTCAACGGCCCGCTCCTTGGCGCCGTCGCCATCCTCAACCTTCTTTTCGTGCTTGCTCTGGGAGTGGCACTCGTCGGACCCTTTCCCAGCAACCCTCTTATCACGATTGGCGATGCCATCGCCTCATTCCTCCAGGAGCCCGACGAGAACACTGAGGGCGCCTGCCTAGTCACCAAGGCCGACATTGTTTCCAGCGGTTGGGGTTGCGGCCAAGGTAGATATTGGTTTTCGCAGTCGCATCGTTGGGTACAGACGCCGTCCAATATGAGATGGCTCGTGTGGTTTGTGACATGGCTGCTTCCGACAGGCATGGTAGGGGCGATGCTGGGGATGGCCGTTATTGATTCCCCGAAAGACATGTTTGCCTCGCTCAACAAGGCGACGTCGACTTATCCTCTTCCTTCCAACGTCCCGCGACTCGGCTACGCGATGCTTATGGCGCTGCCGCATGTACTTATCGTCGTCTTCTACTTTTCGACTAACGCTTTGATGAGCGTCTTTTACCTCTCGCACGAGTTCTCCCGGTTTGCGGTGCCTGGGATCCAACCATACCTGCGCATCTCTTCCGGCCAGCCTGTGGGGTCACAGACTTGCTCGCTGTACCTGACGCTGCCGCGGGTATTGTCGGGGCTTCTCTTCGTCTTATTTGTTGCCATGGGCCTCATGCTTAACCAATCGTTCAGCCTCGTGGTCTTCGACGAGGTAGCGTCCATCGGCCTCAACCCGCTACCCCTTGTCATCCTACTGGGCCTTCTTGCCCTGACTGCTGTCATAGTTGGCGGTCTCTCCCTCTTTCGCGCTGATCTGCCTCCGGCCGGTGGCGATGGCCGCCGCGCGGGAAACCCTCTGGCGCTCAAAGGAGGGTCATGCTCCGCCGTCATCAGCGCACGATGCCACCGGTCAGCGCAGGAGGGGCCAGACATGGTGTCCCTCCCACTATCCTGGGGAGTCGTTCACGACGGAGGAGTGGCGAGCAAGGTTGGGCATGCGGCGTTTTCAAGCCAGCCGGTAGAACCGCTCAACGTGGCCAAGGCGTACGCCTGATCTGTTCTGGAAGTGCTTTCCATGGTTTGCATTCTGACTGTTCGCTGTTGCGATGTCAAGGGCGTTTTGCTGGATTCAAGATGGCTTTGGTATGGTAATGTCTGCGGTTGTATACCCTATATCTCTCCGGGAGAGATGACCAAGACGTAGCTCAAAATTCAATGAATTCTTCGTACTTGGTGTGCTGTGACTATCGCGAGTGAGGGAGCCTGCAAGAACCTAGGACAAACCTTATTACTATACGTGTATAAGCCCAAAGGCTTCATCAAACTTGGCACACTTTTTGCCTCTTTTATCAAGAAATGAAGGAATAAAGAGGGAAGAAAAAGGTTAAGTCACCCCCCGCGAAGTGATATAACATAAAATACCTACTATATTCTTGGCTCTACTACTTATGTGGTAGTATATCGTCTTCTGCATCGCGTGACATGTAGAGAAGACTTTCCCAAAGAGGAAATTAGGCTAGAGACAGCCCATCAGGCCACCGGCACAACCAACCGGAAAGGACGCAGCCGGACCCTCCTTCCCAATCCCAAGGTCCTCTCAGTCTCACTTGCCCAGACAATCAACCCAGGTGCGAACCTCACTCAGCATTACTGAGCATAGCTTGGGCTTGATGTAAGCAACGGTTCATCGGCCCCAGAAATCCATAAGCATTAGCACTTTCCGAAGCATTCTCTGCCCCCTTTTTGACTCATTATCCTCGCAGCTGACCATTCCCGCGCCGCCGATTGGGCCCTGGGCGCCTTGGACCCCCGCTCCGGAGCCTCCAGGCCAGTCCAGGCAGCCCAGAGGCCAGCCCAAAAGCCAGTCCAAGCCGGTCCAAGCCCGCCCAAAGGCCGGCCACACCGAGTTAGCAGGTACGGGGCACCACGGTGTCACCCCCCCTGCTGATCACATCATCCTCCTGCCTCTGGCGATATATCAGCCCACTTTCCCTTGGGAACGACTCGGCCACGTCAGACAGAATTACCTTTTTCTCTCGTCTTGCCTGCATTGCTTTCATCTCTCCCATCTCTCCAGCCTCTGAGACTTCTCCTGTGCTTTCGTACCACTTCTGTTCCCTCCCCCAAACTTAAGGAACAAATAAAAGAGACTCTGGCCCCCTGCCGTCCAGCAACACTATACCACTGTACTTGATACGCCACACGGCCAACAAACACACCAACAACACACCACAACACATCACACATCACACCACCTGCACCAGCGCCAGCGCCCAGCACCCAGCACCCAGCACCCAGCACCCAGCACCCAGCACCCAGCAACAACCATCATGGCCCCGACATACACCATGTCCGCACACCTGTGCAAGCAAATCTCGTCGTCGTTCCGCCAGTCCCGCCGCCCCAAGACGGAGCACGACGTCGCCGCCACGCCGTCCGCCGTCACCCCGTCGCCGGCCCCCGCGCTCGTCCCGTCGCGCCGCTCCGCGTCCCCCGAGAGCCTTGCCGGCCAGGACCGCCGCGGCAGCAACAGCAGTAATTCGTCGGGCAAAAACTGATGGATTGGTTGGTTGTAAAAAAAAAAAAAACCCTATATCTCATGACGGGCTACGCCGGCGGAGCCCACTCGCGCTTTTCTCTTATACCACTACTATAACCCCCTTTTGGAGGGTTCGGATTCAGTCGGCACCAAGACGAGTTGAAGAACCGTCACTGGCTGGGCGTTAGGACTTGGCAGGGTTGATGATTGATTCTGGCATCAAACGACGGACACATGACAACACGGATGGCGCATTGATTTTGAAAGTACTGGTACGGATAACTAGTACGAGGCTTCTAATACACAACACACAAATTTACCGAGCGTCAAGTTTCGGCAAGAGTTTGCCATTCATACAAGTGATACGTGTTTGCTTCGCCGATATGACCATATGCTATATATCCATCGTGTACAGAGTACGCGCAAACAAAACCCAAGACGCTTGCTCTGTGACCACCATGCAGAAATGAGCGCTATCAATCATCATCACATCATCCCGACGGCTCAGCCACAACCGCCCCCCTCTGGCAGTCTGTCCTGCAAATGCTACTCCCGATCTATCAGCCGCTCAAGCCCTCCCGATGCAGTCCCGATCTATACCTGTTCCTGACAGATTGGTGTCAAATAGCGCCTACATGGCCGAAGCCGCCAATGTGTTCACAGTGGGTGCCTTGTCAGACTTCCGCACCCGCGCGGCACCCTCGTCGCTACTGCCCTCCGGCGAGTCCTCAAGCACCACGCTGCCCTGAATTCGCCTCCTAGCTTCCTTCTTCTCAGCCTCTGTGATATCCTGATCACTCTTGCGCATGTCGGGCGTCCATTGCGGTTCGTCTGGCGAATGGCCGATGGACATGCCAACCCGGATCTGCGATGAATAATCTGTCAGCTGCCGTCGCCGCTGGTGCACTTCAGCCTTTTGGGGGTTGCTTACCAGTGTCTCCAGGGCCCCGCTGGAATTGTCCACTAGGTCATCGTCAAACTTCATCCTGCCCGGTTCAAACAAGACCAGGAGCGTGCTGCCGCCAAACTTGAAGTAGCCCAGCTCCTCGCCACGCCTAACCTGGTCGCCGCTATTGCGCGTGATGACAGTGCTGCCTACCATCATGGCCCCGACGCAAATCACCATGACTCGGCCGTGCTGCTCGCTGTCGATGGGTACCAGCACACGCACATTCTCACCGTAGACGTCCAGTGCGGAGCGGATGGCCATCGGGTTCACCGTGTAATACTCGCCCTCAATCGTCTTGGGCTCCCCCATGACACCGTCCACGGGTATGTGGAACCTATGGTAATCCTGCGGCGCTAGGCGGAAGATGCCCAGCGCGCCGCCGTCGTACCGAGCTACGTCCTCGGGGTACGCGTTTCCCAGCAGCCTCTTTATGCTGAACTCGCGGCCCTTGACCCAGATGTTGGTGGCCTGCGTGATCTGATTGAAAACGACACTCCGGCAGTCCGCCGGCGACACAATGATCTTGGGATGGTCAGGCGCAGAGCAGGGCCGAGCGCCTGGCTTGAGGGCACGGTAGAAGAACTCGTTGAAGTTCTTGAACTCGTCCAACGGCAGCAGGACCTCCGACATGTCCAGCCTGTGGAACTCGATGAATTTCTCAATCTCGTCCCTGGATGCTGGGTCGTCAAACTTTCTGCCTTGCTTGATGCTCAAGTTCTTGAGCACCTTGCGGATCCTTTTGTTCTCCATATCCCGCGACTTCAATCCCTTGTACAAGAGGCGGATGCCTAGCCTGACGTAGACGCTCATCTTCTCCTCGTTGATCTGTCCCGTGATGCGATCCTGGACCAGAATGTTGGCCGAGTTGGCGCCCAGCTTGTACCCTCCATATGAGATCTTGGTGATGACCTTGGAATACCACTTGCGTTGGGCCTGGCTGGCGGTGACAAACCCGCTCATCAGGACATAGTTCACCTGTCGCCAGTCTTGACTGGCACATGTGGCAATGTGCGTGATGATATCCGCGTCGCTGCGTTTGTTCAGGCGCGGCTGGTGGCAGATGGGACACTCCTTGATCTCGACCACATGCTCTTCACCGCGGTCCTCGTTGAGGTCATCCTTATCCAAGAATTCACCTTCCTCGCCAGGGGTTTTTAGTTCGGGCACATTGATGGTGGCAGACTCCGAGCTGCTGGTGTTGCCCTGGGGAGTCGACACACCCGATGGCTCAGTGTCGCTCGACTCGCCTCGCTGACTGGGAAGACGGAGGTTCTTCACCCCGGGCACGAGATTCTTCAGTCTGTCTCCGATACTAGGCTTGCTCTTGGCCTCGAGCTGATCCTCGAGGCAGATGACGGCTTCGTCCATTGTGAGGTCCCATGTATCCTCGTTGTCAGCCGCCTTATGCGGAAACCGTGTGAAGAAACTATCGATGGTGGACTCTCTGAGCGTTGAACCGAGCGTGTCCAGCATGGTCGTCATCTCGACCCTGCTTATACGGCCGCTCTCATCGGTGTCGTACTGTTTGAGCAGAGCCCGCCAGAACTGCTGACGGAGCGCGGGATACGGCATGTACTTGGCCCGCAGATAGATGACTGGGTTGTGTTTGGCCTCCCATTTGTCCAGATTCTTCAGCTGTAGAGGCACAGCGTACTCGTTGAAGTCATTGTCCACCGTCTCGGGCATTGGGTCGCCGATTTCGGCGCTTGGGGTGGGCGCTCCAGAAGCGGTGCCAGGGGCCGCCAGCATTCCGCCACGGTTGGCACTGGCCGTCGCCTCCTGAACAGATACCTGTGTCGCAGTACTGGCACTCGAGGCGCTCTTGGTAAGCGCAGGCCGGATCATTTTGCTAAGGCTTTGCGTCGAAGGGGATCTCGACATGCCCAGCCTCTTGAGCCGACTCTTGGTAGATGAGGCCGCCGGTGTGTACTCTGCGGGCTCCTGCAGATCGTACAGGCCAGTCTCTGGGTCCGCCTGTGGCGCCTTCTCGATGAGGTCTTGGATGGGCAGATTGCAGGATGCAATAAAATCGTTGCCAGAGTATTTATCGTGGTCGATAACAGTGAAGGCGAAGGAGTAGGTTTGTTCGTGGCTCTGAACCTGGAAGATCATCTTCTCATTGTAGACGGGGTTGAGGTTGTGGCGGACGCGCTTTGTACGATACGTTTTCTTGCCGAGAGATGCCACAACAAAGGGGTCCATGTCGAAGCTTGTGCGGGTGAGGTTAGATTCGGGGGGCAGGTCGGTGATCTTGCAGATCTCGAGGAAGATGATGCCAACCAGATCCGAGTCGCCGTTGGTGAATGCATAGGGGTTCTGCCGCCGCTTCTTCTTGAGACCCTTGATCCTAAGGCGTCGCCTGCGCTTCTCAGCTGTCTCGGGCTTTGTGGGATCTTCGGCTTCGTCTGCTGAATCTTCTTCGTCGATGTCCTCGAGCTCTTCGTCGTCATCATCGCTAGTACCCGACTTGGACAAGGGCTCCACGGGAGGGGCAGGTCTGGAGGTCGTGGGGGCTAGGACCGGGGTCCTCGATGGGGTGGTCCCGGCGACGGGGACGGAAGAAACAAGAGCATTGAACTTGTCAAAAATCTGGCTCGGGGTGGCAGAGTCGTTGGTGCTGTCGAAGAGAGTGAACTGCAGTAGAACCTCGCCCGAGACGTAGCCCGTCTTCTTGCCTGGGCGCTTGCTCCTGACAGGGTACCATTTTGGTTCCTGGACCGGGTTCTCGTTTTGGAAGATGTCCTCGAGGGCCAGGTCAAACTCGCCAAGGTAGTCCTTGCCGAAGCGGTCCTTGTCCCAGCAGGTGACGTCAAGGATGAGGCTGTTGATGGAGCTGACGGGGAGCTCCTCGGTGACGTTCCACTCGGGGTTGAGGGTCTTTGGGACAGTGTGTGTTACGACGCGGGCATCACCGAGCGTGAGAACAATGTACTGCAGGTCGCGGAGGCGGTGTGTTAGTGAAGAGCCGACCCAGTCGACGAGAGACGAGGTGGGGGGAGGCCCAAGGAGAGGGAGGGGAAGGGCCCATTTCCCCGTCTCGAGGCGAACTTACCGGATCTGAGGTACCACTGCGGTCTTTGGCGGCGAGATTCCTTGCCTGCAGAGAATAGAATGTTAACTTCGGCACTGGGGAGACCGGAGATCGGAGATCAGAGAGGTGAGTAAGGGGGACACACGCACCTTGACGATGGCGACCTTGAGGGCAAGGCCATTGGCGCCCAGGTCCCTCACGGGGCTGACGGAATCTCCCTTGGAGCGCATTTCCCTCTGCTTGCCGGTCCTGGGGGGGCTGTCGGCGACTCTGTCGGGAACGGAAGAGGAAGAGGGGGAGGAGGTGGTGGTGGAGTTGAAAGGGGAGAAATGGAGGTTGTAGGAGGAGAGGATGCGGGTTGGTATGATGCGCACCATCTTGGGGACGTGCAGCCTTGTGCAGCTTGACCTCCACTGAGGGGAGCTGCAATTGACACCAGTGACGTGGACGAGCTGGGCGTTCAGGACCCTAAAAAGGGCCAAGAGCCACCACTGATGGCGGCCGTTGTCAGTGGCTTAAGGGGGGGTGGCTTGCCCACGGCTCCAGTGGCCCTCCAGTGTGGACCACACCACCTGAACTTACGAAGCCACACCGGTGCAGCGAGGAACCTTCACGTCACACCCGAGACGCAGGCCGCTCGGGACCGGGAGATCGGATCTGCGTGTTCGAGGCAGCTAGACCGCTAGAGTGCTAAGCTACCAGAGTCAGCCTGTTCGCCGTTCGGGGTCAGATCGTTGAGCGGCCTGCAGCGTCCGGACCCATGGGGGTTCCTATCACCTATGCTGGTGCCGCGTGCGATGGGCAGGCATGCACCAGATTCGGGCACTCACTGCACGACACGGCGATCACAAGCCTGGGATGAACCAGCTGGCCTCGCTCCTGTTGGGCCTTCTGACCCCAAAGAAGCCGATCCGGGGGCAGGTCAGCACTGCTGGGGACCCGGCAATTGGACGGAGATGGAGCCTTGCGGTGAGAGAAATGACCCAGGTACTAATTATGTACTCGTAGACGGCCAGGCGCGCAGGCCAGGACAGTGGCCGATGATGAGAAGGGGCAAAGGGGGGGGGGGGGGGGGGCTA
>JAEMHR010000134.1:0-74230 GCA_016490725.1 Amphichorda felina
CCCCCCCCCCCCCCCCCCCCCCCCCCCGGGTTCCATCTATCAGGCGTGTAATACTGACAATTTGCACAGTGATGCGTTAGGTGTGAAGTTGGGCCATAGGAGGGTATGCCGGAATCATGCCCCGTGTTTTGTGAGCTCGCTGACCAGACCCTCGTCTAGAAACTCCAGCGACGTATCGCCAACGCAAGGGGGATCGCTCCAAGCATCTCACTGTCCTCGCCAAAGCCGAATGCCGAAGGTGGAAAACGTGATAACGCTCGCTCCAGCCAAGGCCGGAGTGACACAAACAGTGATGGGACAGGTGTTGTGAAGCGGAAATATCGCCGGCATCCAAAGGTAACCTTCCCGCAGCGCGGTCGGCCCTTAGGCACCGAAACTTTGGCTGACTTGTATTAGCCCGACGAGAACGCGCCCGAGCGGCCTCCGTCCGCCTATGTCCTCTTTTCGAACAGTGAGTTGCTCCCTGGGGTTGTTGCGTGGGACTGGCGATTGCTGACCAAGATGCCTGCCCGGTGCAGAGATGAGAGAGGATCTGAAAGGACACAACCTTACCTTCACAGAAATCGCAAAGTTAGTTGGAGAGAATTGGCAAAGCCTCCCGCCGGCTGAGAAGGAAGGGTATGAAAGCCAGGCCAACGCGGCTAAGGAAAAGTACCACCGAGACCTGGTCGAGTATAAGAAGACACCGGAGTATCGCAAATATGCGCAGTACCTGCAAGAATTCAAAGAAAAGCAGGCCAAGCAGAACCAAGGTTTGTCCCACAAGAAGGGGTTGCGGCTGTCGAGGAGACTTTGTCCGAACTCACAATCCCCAGATGCCAACAAACGCCCCAAGATCGAGCCGGCTAGGCTGCGTCATGGAAGCACGAGCAGCAGTGCTGCGACCGGAGGGACCATATCTAGCGGGAGCGGGAGCGGGAGCACAAGTATGAGGGACAGCAGGAGTAGCAGCGAAAGGATGCAGGGGAGCGAACCTCCGCCGTCTCGGCAGGAAAGGATGAACTCGATAAGTTCGATTGCCGAGTCTCATCGGTCGTTGACGGGCGACGGGCATATACCATATCCCATGGACGAGTCGAGAGTGTCGCCACGGATGGCTGGGTTCGATATAAATGGGGGACGAGATACGGCGATTCGGAACGTACCCTTGCGAGACGGCGGCGGCATCAGAGGGGGAGATGGTGCTCGGCAACATTTGCCATCCTTGTCGGATATGCTCGACGACGGACGGCCGCCTAATTCCCCGGTATCGGCTCCTGATGGCAACCCTTACACGAGGTCAGGGTTCCTGCCCGCGGGATCACAACCTGCCATGCCGGATAGGGCTCCCATCATCCCACCGGCCGTTCGAGCGCCGCTACTGCGCCACGATGAGTCTTCGGTTGGCAGCAGCGGATCGGGAAGTCCGTCAGGGTCGTCGAGCAGCTTTGGACGACCCCCCGGCGATGGGCCGTTGCCCATCCACGCTCTCCTCTCGAACCGCGCGGCCCCGCGGCCGCCGCAGCCACGCCATAGCCAGGACACATCACCGACTTTTGGGAGCACACCCACTCCGATGGAGTCGGGTAAGCTTTCTGTGCTGGGCGGGGGTGTGCACGGCCCGCGAGGATATGGTAGCTAGAGCCCCTGCTCTCTCTCGGATTTGGTTGGCTGAAGGATGGCTAACGTGTCCCTTGTAGGCTTCCAATCGGCGCCATCAGCACTTCAGCACATGAAGATTGAGCAGTCGAATGGCGGGGACGTGGTCATGACTTCCCCGTCGCTGTCGATGGCGGCAACGCCCAAGGCGAACGGCAAAAGCGGGCTCGACGGGATGAGCGCGCTGCTTCGAGCAGGCGAGATTGTCGATCGTCAGCGTGGCGTGCGAGAGTGAAGAAGGGATGGCTATCCGAGGATCTGAGCTGGCAGGGCCAGCCCCGCGTCTCGACCTGGGCGGCTCGGCCGGTCATATTGGCAACCCCGTTGAAACGATCGACGTGGTTCACGCGACCTTTTCTGTCCAATCCTGCTCCTCCTCTGGACCTTTTCGCCTCCACACTCGTCACGTCACGCCTGCATGACTTTCCGTCGGTTCTGATGTTGTTCAAAAGAGACGCTGGGGTGGGTTTGGTGAGCATGCATGATTGAAAAGCTTGATCTTGATGCGTATACTGGCGTTTCTCGTTTTCTGGTACTGGGATTATACACGGGTTGATTTTTTTTTCTCTGCGAATTACAGGAACAGAAGGGAAGGAAAGCATTGGGACGGGCAGCCCCACTGGCTGGGATATTGTAATCGGATGACGACCTGTATAACTCTTCTTCTTCTTCTTTTTTTTATTACTCGTATGGTAAGGATACGACACGCACATGAGATTTGGACGAAGATATCGGCGCGGGGGTGTGATGCCCTCTATTTGTTTTGGATTCTGTTTTTGTATATATCACAGGCAACCAGGGCTCTGGGGGCCTGCGTGCCAGCACCTAGAAATTGACGAGATATCTCCCAGACGAGGACGGTTGGCGAGCGGTGAGAGGACTGGTGAGCCTGGTGAGCTTGAGGGGGACAGACCCCGGGTGTCTGTCGGGGGCCGCTGGGCTCCTTTATATAACCCAGACAGCGGCCTCGCCTGTGCCTCCTGGGGCGGCCAACTGGACCCCGAGACCCTTACCGTGGCTGACTCCCTGCATACAGATTATGCGAGCCGGAGGCGGAAACAGCGCGTACGAATACGGTATCTCTGCCTCTGATCCTCTGCCATCAACCAGGGTCTCTGCCGTATTGATGCACGACGTCATGGCGCAGCCGCTCCCGCCCCCGGTGGGGCGCCACTACTCGCAAGTACCGTGGATATACGGATACGTATTGCATGTATTGCTACGTGCTTATATGTGAGTACAGCGTGCCAAACCCTGGCCAGTGACGTGGGGAGTTGGGTTGGCATAAGACGGACTGAATAAAACGCCATGCGTATGTATATACGTATAAGGAATGCCGTACTTTGTATGTCATGACCATTGGGAAGGCTGTATACTCAATGCTTCGTCCGTTCCATGCCCGCCTCCAACGCCCTGCCGTCCTTGTCGTCAATCCACGTCTTCCCCAAGCAAGCCAAACAAAATGCTGAACCAAAAAGCCCCCCCAGCCCATTCATTGTATCTGCTGGCACGCCCAAGTATGTGTATATAGGATGCGGCGCCTACAACTCCGCCGTGGTTTACGCTCAGTCATCAGACACATTGCTCATAGCCCCTTCGCCACCACTGCTGGCTGCTGCTACTGCTACTACTCCTACTCGCCGCCCTCCGTGTTCTCAGCCGTCCAGTCCTTGCGAATGGTCAGGTCAGATAGATCCTGCGTCTTCTCAATCACCAGCCCCTTCTCGTTGGCCAGGTGGAGCAGCGAGATGAAGCAGAACGACGTTGAGATGTCGTCCATGATGGGCTTGGGGTAGACCGCCTGAAGGTTGTTCATGACGGACGTGAACTTGAGCGTCGGGTCGTCGGCTGACGGGTTGGGACCCGATTCTCCTGCTTCCGGCGGCGTCATCAGACGAGAGCTGTTGGGCGGCTGCCTTGTATGTTAGCACTGTTCATTCCGTCTGGGGCTGGGCTCTCTGTCTCTCTCACCTGTAGCCTCTCGAGGTCCATTCCCCGCCATATCTCCTCCTTCAGCCGCCGCACATCAACCTTCTTTGCTACTCGCGCATACTGGACGTATTCTGGCCGTACTCTCCTGGTTGACGTAATTAGGGTCGTGCCGTAAGCCCCGTTCGTGGCATTTGTCATCTCCCCATTCAGTATGGCCGTGAGACCCATGTCGTTGGCAAGGGCCGGGTCGCCCTCGGGGGTAAACTGCTCCCGGGCATCGGCAAACTCCAGGTCCGTGTCATCCATGTCATCGCCACCAGGGAATGGCATGGCGTCATCCTGGAAGAAGTTGGCATCGTAGTCACCCTGCGGCATCACCGTGTCATCATTATCCTGGGGCGCATTTTGCCTTGCCCAGAAGGCCTCATCCATCTCCCCAGCGGGGGCTTCATCCAGGTTCGCGTTGCCAAATCCACCCCGGCCCCCGAAGCCAGTCCGCCTCCGGCCGATGCGGGCCTTGGGTTTGAGGAAGAGGCTGAGGAGCGACTTGAAGTTGAAGTGCTTGTCGTCGGGGAGCAGGTGGCGCGACTTGGACTTCCAGTCCTTCTTGGGCATGCTGATGGTTGTATTGCTGGATGCCTGGGTGTAGAGGGTGTCGTAGGTGCTGGTATCGAGAGGCGTGGAAAAATCAATCTCGAATGGCTCCTTCTCCTTGCGCTTCTTGGTCTCGGTGGCTGGCTTGTCCCCGTCCTTGATTTTCCTGATCCTCCAATGCTCGGCGCTGGTCCAGTTCTTTTGCAACGCCTGGTCGAAGAAGCTGAGTATGTCATCGTGCATCTTGTCCGCCTTCATGGCATCACTCATGGAGACGACGTACTCGCCGTTGTCGTCGAACCCATCGCCGTCCCCGTCGCCGCCGCCGCCGAGCCCAGCATCGTACACACGCATCTGGGGTTCCAGTGCAGCGTCGCGCGCCCATGCGTCACCACCCTCGCCGAATGCCACGTCGCCCCCAGCGTCAAAGCTGCCAAGGCCAAGGTCGTCGTCGTCGAAGCCGAGAGCGGCCTCTCCATCGATCAGCATCCCCGAGTTGTCACCGTAGGCGCCCGGGGTCTTCTCCTTATCCTGATCCCTCCAGTCATCTGGAGCCCTGAGGAAGGGAATATCGGTGGTTCCTGAAGGGTCTCCGAGGTCGAAGTTCTTGAGCGAAGGGCACACGTCGAGTTCATCCAGCCGGCCAAGATCGGGGAAGAATCTCTGGCGAATAGAGACCAAGTCAATCTCAACATTGGCCTCCTCCTCGTCCTCGTCCAGTTCGGGGACTTCTACCTCCTGGCCCAGGTCCATCTTGGATATGTTCATAGACTGGTCCTCGTCCTCCTCCGCTGCCCCTTCCTGCTCATCCTCCTCGGCCTGGGCATCCTCCTTCTTCCCGATCGCAGCCTCATCCACGGAGTCGTCGCTGCTGTCAAAGACAATTCGGCCTTGGGAGTCAATCATCAGATGATTGAGGAGCAATCCCTTGGCGCCGCCTTCGTCGAAATCGGCAGATGCTTTCTTGAACAGGGGGTCGACGGAGAATTCCAGCTCAAACTTCTTGAGCTGTAATGAGTTGAAAGACGGGGCCAGCGTGGCTTCGGACCTGTGGGACTGTAAAATGTAAGCAAGCCTTCAGAGGTTTCATCGGAGAGGTCGGGATGGGGACCCAACCAACCTTCTTCTTGGGCTTCTTCTTGACGTTCCCGTCCTCGTCGAGCTCCTCGTCGCTCTCTTCCCCCTCGGCTTCCTCCCCGTCGCGGCCCTTCTTCTTGTTGGTGTTGCTGTCGGCCAGACCACTCAGCAGCTTACCGGTCTCGGTGGCGACGCTGTCGATGCGGTTGGTGTAGATCTTGACACACCCGTCGAGGGTGCAGCTGGCCTTTTGGAAGTTGACGCCGTCGCCCTCCTTCAGCAGGGACATGTCGTGGAAGTAGTCGATGAGGGCAAAGTTCCATGAGTTGGTGGCGTTGATCTTGTTGTCGGTGGCCATCTTCATCCACTCCTCGAAGTTGGCGAGGATGGGGACGCGCTTCATTGGGGTGACGACGCCGCCGACGGTGACGTCGTCGCCATCGTCGACTGGGGCGCGGGATCTCCGCGGTGTCCTGGGACTAGACCCGGGGGATGAATTCTCGAGGTCCTCCAGCCTGGAGGTGCTTTTGCGCGGCGTCGAGGTCGCCGCGGCTTTGATCTCGTTGATGTGCTTCTCCTGGAGCGCCTTCCGCGAGTTCATGCGCTGGCCTCTTTCCTGGGCATCGTCGTTGAGGGGGATCCTGGGTTCGAACGGTCAGTACTGGGCCCCTCCTCCGCCTGGGCCTTGTGTGTATGAGTGTGTATGTGTCCATGTACGCACTTTATGGGTGATTTGAACGGGGATCCTGACGAGCCAGAGGTGGCCTTGACGCTGCCCGCGCGGGGCACTTGGGCAACCCGAGGCATTCTGGAGGTGATTGGGTCGCCCCTTTGCTCGCTGCAGCGTGATGGGCCTCGTTCGTGATGCACTGCTGGTCGGGCAGAGACAGGTATGCGGGCGAGCAGTCGCTGGGCCGTGGCGCGCGTCGTTGTGGTGTTGCGCCGCTGGAAAGTAAACAAAGGGCTAAACAATGGTTGCGGCCTGCAGCGTCAGGCATCCACCGATCCACGAATCCAGGCTTCCAGCATCCATGATTTCAGCGTCCGGAAGGCTTGGAGGGGGTGGCCACAGGGGTGGCCACAGGGGGGGTGACTGGGGGCGGGTCGTCGTGGCGCAGCCGTTGAGTTTCAAGCCACACCTAGACTCAGATAGGCAAGCGGCACCAGAATCACCAGCATCATAATCAAGATCGGCCGTCTCATCACTGTGCCAAGCCTCCCCCAGTCTGCCAGTCGTCGTCTATTACCTGCCATCCGCCCATCCACCTCACCACCTACTTACTACTAGTTAGACCTGCCCACGTCGTCTGCCGTCCGTCTATCGTCATCCTCGTACATTGCACTGCATTGCGGCCAGACGGCCTTGGGACTTTCGCCATCAACCATGCTCGCAGAACTTCACACACGCAGTCTCTGCCTCTAGATCGGTGCCTGGCTGTTCCAATAACGGTTCCAACGACGCCTTCACCACTGCTAGATTCCCAGGGACCTGAGGCTGCTGCTTGATTGAGCTCCGCATGGCATGTCGCCCACCTATGAGACAGCATGCCCTACTTCACCGCCCTAAGACGCCCTCGAGGCTCGCGAAGCCCTCGAGGCCTTCGAGGAAGTCGCCTGAGCTCCCGCCCATTCTACACCACCGTTTTCCTCTTGTCGCTGCTGGCTGCCTACTCGTTCCTCGCGCACACCTACCACGGCGCCCAGGATGGCCATCCCCAGCTGCTCACCAGGCGCAGCGGCGCTCCCGAGTGCGCCGATGTCCGCCGCGCTGACGACCAGTGTGCCTTCGTCAAGGAGTTTTGCGTGGATGACGACGCTGGGCTCATCCCCTACCTGACCTTCTACTACTGTGGCCTCGGCAATGTCAAGGGGCTGGCCTTCATTTTCCTTGTCGCGTGGCTCGGGCTGCTCTTCACCACCATTGGCATTGCGGCGAGCGACTTCTTCAGCGTCAACCTCAGCACCATCTCCACCATGCTCGGGCTCAGCGAGAGCCTTGCCGGCGTCACCTTTCTCGCCTTTGGCAATGGCTCTCCCGACGTCTTCAGCACCTTTGCGGCCATGAACTCCAACAGCGCGAGCATGGCCGTGGGCGAGCTCATTGGCGCTGCCAGCTTCATCTCGGGCGTCGTCGCCGGGTCCATGGCCCTGGTGCGCGAGTTCCGTGTCGACAAGAAGACGTATGCCCGGGATATCTGCTTCTTCATCGTGGCCGTCGGCTTCACCATGGTTTTCCTGGCCGACGGCCATTTGCGCTTCTGGGAGTGCTGGATTATGATCGGCTATTACATCATCTATGTACTGACCGTCGTTGGCCAGCATTGGTACACGACAAGGCGGAAGAGGCGTTTGCGCCGAGAAGGCGAGGCCCGGAGCCACGTCTACGGCTCCGTGGGGACGTCTGTGGACGAGCTGGCGGGGGAGCCATACCGAGACGACCCAGATGATGTTGGTCACGATCATCGTGCCGACGATGACGCTTCCGCGTTGGAGCATGGCCCCAGGATTGAGATCGACGGCCACCCGGCTCTTGAGCCCGATGCTGACGTGGAGGAGGACGAGGAGGATCACGAGAGACTGGTGGCGGCCGAGGTAGCCAGCAGCATGAGGGTGCTCCGGACCAGGGGGAGGCGGAAGAACACCATCAACCCCATCCGGCCGAGCTTGGTGGGTGCCCTGGAGTTCAGGTCGGCCCTGGCGCAACTCCAGCGTGAGAGCAACCTGAGAATGTCCACCATCAGCGGGCACGGGAGAAGTCTTTCCGAGGCCCATCTCCCCAGTAGGGGACGCAGGCGGACGACGGGCGCTCAGTCGGTCGTGGAGCATCAGTTTCCTCACTCCATAGCGGTCCCGGATGAAGCCGCCTCTGGGAGGGCGAGGGCTTTGTCGTCGGGTAACCAGCCAACCTCCAGGACGTTGCCTCCAGAGATGCTCGGATCCTCCCCTGATCCGAATGCGCCTCAGCGGGAGCACTTGGGCTCTGACCGGCAGAGCCCAAGCCCGGAACCAGTGTTCACCATAGGTGGCAACCTGGCCCCTCCACCTGTCGGGACGCCGCAGCCGTCTAGCGGCTCGGTCAGTCCCATGACTAGCCAGCCTCAAGGCGATGGACATGGCCTGCAGCCGGGATTGCACCTACAGATCCCTGGCAGCCATGCTAGTAGCCAGAGCGGCGGGTCGTCTCCCAGCTCGCCGTTTCCCATGTACACCGACTCGCCCGCCTTGCTGACACCTCTTCCAGAGGGAGAGCGCTCCGAGTTCATGCTGCCTGCGTCTGCCCACCGCAACCGCTCCTTTGCTGACCTCCAGGTCCCCGCAGAGGAACCTCGACCGGTGAGGTGGTGGCCGTATTCCGTTCTGCCGCCTCCCCATGTCCTCTACGCGACATTGTTCCCGACTCTGCAAGGGTGGAAAGAGAAGACAATCTGGGACAAGCTGGTCAGCGCCATCTCCATCCCCAGCATTTTCCTCTTGGTCATCACACTGCCAGTCGTGGAAAGCGATGCGGCCGATGGAGACTCGGTGGTCGATACGGTGGTCGAACCCTTGGCCACACGACATGCCAGCCACGTAGCATCCGCTGCCTCGGTTGAGCCTCATATCCACCAGCGCGAGTCGGAGTGGCAACGCTATCGAAGGCGTACATTGAGCCGGAATGGAAGCTACCACTCCCTTCAGCCGTCCACGCCACCCTTGGTGGCATTGGACAACGAGGACACGCTGGTTGACCAGCCACCCCAGGTGGTATTCCAGCCGGAGTCGCCGTTCAACAGGAAGCCTGCATCCGAGATACCCTCGATAGAGAACGCAAATGATGAGACGCTGCCGTGGAATAGGTGGCTTGTCTGCCTCCAGCTCTTCACCGGGCCACTCTTCAGCGTCTTTATCCTTTGGGCGAACTTGTACGAGGACTTTGAGTCGCCGGGCAAGACGCTTATCAGGATGATCCTGTACACGCTGCTGGGCTCGTTTATCCTACTGGCCATACTGCTCGTCTTCACGACGGAGCAGAGGAAGCCCAAATATCACTACATCCTCTGCTTCTTGGGCTTTACCATTAGCATTGCCTGGATATCCACTGTGGCTGGGGAGGTGGTTGGCGTCCTGAAGACTTTTGGGACCGTTCTTGGTATTTCGGAGGCCTTGCTTGGGCTGACCATCTTCGCGGCTGGAAACAGCGTGGGAGACTTGGTTGCGGACATCACGGTAGCACGTCTCGGCTACCCCGTAATGGCCTTGTGAGTTCATCCTGCAGTGTAACTGTTTTGTTTGGGGGGGATCAGAGACTAACGAGAGAGACGACAGGTCTGCTTGCTTCGGCGGCCCCATGCTGAACATCCTGCTGGGTATCGGCATCGGAGGAGTGCTCATGATGGTAAAGAAGGCGAACCACAAGCATCTGAAGCACCCGGACAGACCACCCAAGTACGGGCCGTACCCTATCCAGGTTGGGGGCACGCTCATGATCTCGGCCATTACGCTGCTGGTGATCCTGGTGGGGCTCCTGATTGCTGTTCCCATGAACAAGTGGATACTGAGCCGCAAGATTGGCTGGACTCTGATCGTCCTGTGGACGGTCAGCACCATTGCCAACGTGATAGTGGAGGTGACAGGCGTGTGGGGAGACGTCGCATAGGTCATGATAGATGGAAGAGATGGGATAGAGCGTTTGCTTGGACTGTATAAACACCTGCCACATACATGTATACGAATACCTCTTTTGCTTGATCGAGGTGACCTGAATCCTCCATGGCTCATTGATGTATTAGCACTTTGTTAGCACTGATGATGAGGGTGGCAGTGATGTGCATTCTGCGGGTAGTCGCGCCCCTCCCAGGAGGTTGTTGCCCAATTTCCATGCCAAATCCCATGCCCCTCCCCCACCTTGGCTCACCGCCGCCCCGCACCAGCTCCTCCTGAATCCTGACGAGCATCCCTTTCTTTTGGCTCCTGAATCCCCTCCTTGCTCTCCCCTCCACGCCAATTCTGCCCCTCCGCCCACGCGCTTCTCCCCACCCAATTGAATCAACCAGCAACCAGCGACCATGGCTGCGACATCCTCCTACCCTCCTCTGGAGGAGCGTCCCCTCAAGGACACCATCTGCCTCTTCGACGTCGATGGGCCCCTCACCATGCCCCGCCTGGTGCGTACCTATGCAAACTAAACCCTCCCCCCTTCCCACTGCCGCCCTCTCTGAGCCCTCTCTCAGCCCTCTCTCGCTGACCTTGTGCTACCTTAACCCCCCCAACAGGAGGTCACCCCCGAGACCCTCGCCATCCTCGCCGCCCTGCGCCAGAAGTGCGCCATCGGCTTCGTTGGCGGCTCCAACCTGCCCAAGCAGGAGGAGCAGCTCGGCAAGCCCGCCGGCGTCCCCGTCACCACCCTCTTCGACTTCTGCTTCAGCGAGAACGGCCTGACGGCCTACAAGCTGGGCCAGGAGCTCCCCTCCAACAGCTTCATCCAGTGGCTCGGCGAGGACAAGTACAAGGAGCTCACCAACTTCTGCCTGCACTACATTGCCGACCTCGACATCCCCGTCAAGCGCGGCACCTTTATCGAGTTCCGCAACGGCATGATCAACATCAGCCCCATCGGCAGGAACGCCTCCAACGCCGAGCGCCTCGCCTTCAACGAGTACGACAAGGAGGCCAAGGTCCGCGAGAAGTTTGTCGCCGAGCTGCGCCAGCGCTTCGGCCACTTGGGCCTGACGTACGTAACCACTTGCCACATGTTTTTATGAACTTCCCCCCCTTTGCCCTCTGTGGGAAATGGAACTGACCCGATGCTCTCCCTCCCCACGAATAGCTTCGCCATTGGGGGCCAGATCTCCTTTGACGTCTTCCCCAACGGCTGGGACAAGACCTACTGCCTGCGCCACCTCGAGGACGAGGCCAAGAAGCCCAACGGCGTCTCCTACAAGACCATCCACTTCTTCGGCGACAAGACCTCGCCTGGCGGCAACGACTACGAGATTTTCACCGACGAGCGCACGACGGGCCACACCGTCACCGGGCCCGGCGACACGATCCGCATGCTCAAGGAACTGTTTGATCTCTGATTGAAAGGGGGGGGAAAGCCGTATGCCATTGTCTTTACGCGGGTACACAAAAACCAAGATACACAAAGGAAATGAGTGACATGATAGCAAGCGTATGGAAACAGACACTTGATATGAATTGAGATGATCAAGTTCAGTCATGGTTTTGCTACTGATGGTTCCTTCCACTGTGCCAGTGTCTTGCGTGACGATCTGACCGACTAACAAAATGAAATCTGTAACACAGTATGGTTCATGTATGTATCTGAGATTATGTCGCTCCTAGCTGCACAAACTCAACTATAAGGTAAACTAAACAAGTCTTTCGTCTCATCTTCCGAATTCTAGATGTGGTATAATGACCGGCCCATACTTAGTCGGCGCCGTGTAGGCACCGTCACCCTGTACGACAAAATCCACCGCCAAGCTGAGCTTAGACAAGCCTTGGTTCTGACTGCTAGCCAAGCTTGGGTTCGGGCTGAACGGAACCTGGCTTTGCTGGGCCATCGCATCCTGGTCGTACGCAACAAAAGCAACATAATTCCTCCGCCCCATCAACTTCTTCAGTTCCCGTGGGGCGCCGCTGGCATCGTTGTGGAAGATCTCCATCATATCTTCCTTGGTATCCGAGACCTCATGGGTGGACTTTTGCCCGTTCTGTGGCAAGTACAGTGTCTTCTGGTTGTGAAGCATCTTAAGCACATAATTGCTCTGCGGAGATGCCACAATAGGGGACGTAATGACTTGGTACATAGTCTTGTGGTCGCCGGGGTGAGTTGGATCGTGGACGAGACCAGCTCCAGCGGCGTTGACATCTGTTGCAGAAATTATCAGTACCGAACACAAACGCAAGGAAGCAGCTCCCACAACTTACCTCCTGACAGGAAAGTCATGCGGATGCCCTTTTGCTGAGCAATGCCCTGAAGCGTGCGTATGAAATACGTCCGCTCTATATCTTTCGTCTCATGTGTCCACATGTCCTTGAGAACTTCTTGAATATCAAGCTCCCCGAATTGATTCAGCACATTACCCATCAGACCAGTCTTTCCTACTGCCTTTTTAACTTGAGAGAAGCCCTGGGCCACCATGTCTTTCTGGCCCACTACACCGGCCACAGAGCTTGTGACTTTCCCGAGGATGTTGTAGGTCGTGTTGACAGCCTTCTTGCCAGCAGCCACAGTGTTTGCCAGGCTCTCAACGGCTTCCAGGCGAGGGTAGACAAGAGGTACCGACACCATCCAAACACAGTGCTGTACACTTGGAGGAAGGGTCGCAATCTTGGGGAAAATGCCTTGGTACGTTGGGCCAGCCATGACCCGGGCTTGGCTTCGCTCGGATCGGCAGTCTGGACCAACAGCGACGACGGCCGGGCCGAGGAACTTCACAAAATGCCAGCCAGTTCCCGTGACGGTAAAGATATCATTGTCAGTACTGACATTGCGCATCATCTCACCAGTCGTATGATGCTGGAACAAGAGATACATGTCAGTAGCGATGCGGCCAATGTTTTTAAATATTGGCGACGATTGCATGTAATCCGGGTAGGATCCATAACCATCAAAGCTGAGGCGAGTGTTAGTGGAATGCAGTTGAGATATAGTAAAGCGCCGAGGACAAGACTTACATGTCATGGTCGTCGATCTGCAAGATATGCGGGATCTGGGCAAAGGCCTCTCTGAGAAAGGGTTGGTCGAAATGGCTGGTATAATAGTGGAAATAGGCATGGGCCACGTCTTCTTCATGTCGGGCCGTCCACTGAGTGTTTCTCCTGTTGTCCCTACCACTCATGGCTAGCCACTGCTTGAGAATAGGCACCTCTTTCCACAATCGATCTCCGTAGATTTGGTCGCCTAGGCCCAGTTGGACGTGAAACCCGCCGCACTCAACATTCTTCTGCAACACGTCCTTCCACATAAATCCTACGCCACCTAGCTTGGCCCTTTCGTTCTGAGATGTCACCCCGGCAAAGTCGTTTCCAGAATGGGCAATAAATCGCCAGTTGGTCTCGTATCGGCCTGCGACGACGAATTCATATCTTGTGCATCCCAGGTGCGAAGTAACCGCATAAGTCCAACTCTCGGTGCCACCCTCTCCCATTTCTATATCGATGTCATATTTGTGGAACGACCAGCGCTGATGGGTGTATATAACGTATGGCTGAAGCTGCCTCGGATTTGGCGAGAGGTCGACACTTTTGTGAAGATGGATCGTAGGTGGTTGCGGTGAGTCAGTGACCACTAGGATGCTCCCATTCCAGATGCCTCTCTCCACGTCCATGTTTCCATATCTCAGATAGGGTCCGAAGTAGACGCCATTAGTTGGTTGGATCCTGTACATGTCGACGCCAGCGCTCGGAGGAGGTCCAGTGAAGCCGAGGGTGGATGGTGCCTGTGAGTTTGCGACGCTCATAATGCTCTCCGCGTACCCAGGGGTGTGGGGAGGGAACATTGGTGATGCCATGCTCTGCTTTCCAAACATGGGGGATACAAGGGGGTTCCCGTAGGTTGAAGTTGTCGGTGACAGGGGCGCCTGCTCATGCTGAATAGGGTTTGGACCCTTGGGGAACTCCCACTGTGTTGCTTGTGTTGCCAGATGAATGTAATAATACTGGCCAGAGGTCTGGTCAAGGTGGGCGATCCAACCTTCAGGTAAAGGAGGAGGCGAGGCAGGATTCTGCTGCAGGCTGGGTGTCTGCGGTACCGGCTGGGCGCCTTGGCCGCCGTTCTGCTCCGGACGGGGATCGTTGGCGAAGGCAGGGTGCCCGGGGTGTTGGAGAGCAGGGGATGCCATTCCATTTGCCAGTGAGGCGGCGTGGGCATCGTTCTTGGCTATCGATGAGGTACTAGCTGGGGTTTGTTGTGCTGAAGAAGTGGCCTGGGCTGGGTGCTGTTGTTGTTGTTGCTGCTGCTGCTGCTGCTGCTGTGGCCGTTGTTTCTCTTGGGGATAAGAGGATCCGCCGCCAGGATTAACGCTTGAATAAGCCGGAGGCGGAGTTTTAGTCCCCAGGCGTTGAAAGTCTTGTTCAAGCACGCTGACCTGCAGCGCTGGGTTGTCTTGGTTCTGAGATGACGGCTGAGGAGGCGGGCTGAAAGACTGCTGCGGCTGCGGGCTCGAGACAGGGTTCGACCCCTGGTATACCGTCGGCGGGCCTGAGGGAGCATGGTCCGGGTTTTCTGTAGGTGTCCATGGTCGCTGAGGTTGCGGTGGTTGGTTTCCATACTGAGCAAGACGTTGCGCTGCTGCAGCACTCTGTGCCTGAGAAGCCTGTAGACTGGTGAGGGTCGCAGTACCAGAGATGCCCGATGCCGCATAGCGAGCTTCAATTCCACCGCCTGGGATATTTCCAGGCTCGACGATGGGGGTCTCGGGGGGCGGAGGGGACCCTCGGTTTGCTCTAGTCGTGGACACGGAAGCTGTCGATGCAAAGCGGTTCACACCAGATTCGTTCATTTTGGGCGGCTGGAGTCCCGCATTTACGGAACCACCACCGGGCGGAGGGTAATATGCCTGCTTCTGATAGCTGGGATAGTTGGTGGTGGATGTTCCAGCCTTCGGCTGCTGTGCCTGTAGCGGCCTCGCGAACAAGTCTTGGTCGTCGTCGGGGCTCGTCGGCGAGCTGATGGGTTTCGGAGCCGTGCCTCTTCGCTCAGCGAGACCAGGCTTCTTATCGATGGGACTCTCTAGTCGAGGGCTGGTGTCATTGTAGGAATTCCCTCGGGATTGAGGGGGCGAAGGTCTGCGGAGGTCGTCGTCGTCTGGGAAAGGTAGAGGGGCTGCTGAACTGGAGGCTCCTGGAGGTAGAGGGAAGGTCGGCTTGGGAGCTGGAGAGGAGGCCGATGGAGGAGCTGGATACCGAAAGGCGTTTGACCTATCAGCCGGGACGGGGCTTTGAGGCTTGAAGATGCGCAGAGGCCCGACAGTAGGGCTATCGCCATCAGCGCCAGAGGTGGGATGGCGGTTGGGATCCATGGCTTTTGAACCCTGTCGCGTCACTGACGCACACCTCTACTCGAAACCAAGCCAATGGTAAAAGATGGGCCAGAGCTCCTGTTGGGGTGAGAAGCTTGAGGCGGTCGCGTCTGAGGCCGCCGGGAGCTTGCTTGCTTGCGTGCCTGCTTGCTTGCTTGCGTGCCTGCTTGCTTGCTTGCGTGCCTGCTTGCTTGCTTGGCTGTTGGCTGTGTTGGCTCGACCTATTGATGGTCGGGGGGGTACTTGGTAGAGCGGGGTTGATGCGATGGGGGAGCGACTCCAACGGGCCGCAGAAACGGTCGCTGGCCAGAGGCTTGTTTCAAGCACAGACTCCGGGGAGACGCAACAGGAGATGCGAAAGTTGGGAGAGCGAAAACGCGAGGAGGGAGAGAGGGAGCATGGATGCTGGGAAATAGATATGGCGGGCGTCCTCGAGCTTTCGAGGGACGGAGCTGACGCAGCCAGTCAGTCCTCAGTCTTGATGCGCTTGGCATGGGGCATCGCTCATCACGGGCGGCAAATGGCCCCAAGCACGGTAGCCGGGTACGAGTAGGCATGGGATCGCTGGATCAGACCAAGGGCCTTCGAGGGCCCCTGGGGGGTCCCACGACTTCCACGGGCTCTGGCTCGCATGAGTCGCATCTTTCCTGCGAATTGCAAGGGCCTGCGGGCTCGAGGCCTGGCGCCTCGGCGATCCATCCAGCGGGACGCGTGCAGGTTGCAGAACGTCGAATGGCACCGTGATTGGTTGACGGGGGATTGGTCTGCCTTGTAAGCGCCGAGGACTCGACGACGACTGACGAGCCATGTCGAAGCGCTGGCGACTCGGGGCCAAGAGGAAAAAGGGGCCTCGATCGGCGCCCGATGGGGAATTTCACTTGAACAGCCCGAGGTTGGGTTGGGAATGTGAATGATTTGGGGGAGTTGGGATTTGATGAGATCGAGGAAAGAACGGGTCAGTCGTCGTCGGACGGAGTCTTAAACTCTGTCCGGGGAAGGCGGCCCCCGGCACCCACCCACCAGCCCCAGGAACAAACGGTAGCCACAGCCTGCGGATCGAGTCTCGCGGGACCTTCCTGCACGCCCGCTTAACCAGGGGACTCATGGTGCTCCGTACTCTGTACTCGTACGTTCTTTTTCTCCTGCTATGGAGTTGTTCTAATTGGAAAACACCTCAAATTGGTACCTGACAATACGGAGCAGTCCGCGATATTGCACAGTATAACTAGACTTGGTGCTGCATGGTCTAGATGATTGATCGCCTTGGGCGTCTTCATTTAACTACTTGTTGACACCCAGTGGGTAGTGGGTACTTACATGTACTATCCAGCTCGGTGGAAATACTACTAGCATGATCTAGCATTCTTGTGAAGCATGTGCACACCTTACGGTACTACCTAGTTAGGTAGTACGGAATCACTTTTCTTCCCTCGAGCCACTCATAGCCTCTCCCTATTATGGCCTAACTTACTATTAAGAATCCAGCATTCGCTGGAATAAGCAGCGAGGTCGGAGCATTCAAGGACGGCAAGTACCTGGCACTAGACAGGGTCCCCAAAAAAGTGGGACCAACCACTCAACGCGTCCTCCTCGAGCAAGACGCGATCTGGGCGTCATTCGTCGCCAAGCTCAAGGTTCCTGTGTCATCTCATCCGTCGTATGCCTCGACTCGACGACACCCTCTACACCTCCCCGTCGAGATGGCACCATCATCGGAGAAGAAGAAGCAGCAGTCGTTGACTTCCTTCTTCCCCCGAAAGACCGTCAATGGTCTCGCTGCCTCCTTTGAGAGGCAGTCCCAGAGCCGCTCACCACCCGCCACCGTCCCCGACGAAGCTCCATCCCCGTCAAGAAAGAGGCCGCTCGAAGTGGAAGACGATACTGGCAAGGAGAACAGGGGGCTAGAAAAGGCGGCAAAGAAGCCCAAGAGCGATGTTGCACCCACCAACGGCCCGCCCAGACCTGCGTCGGCTCGAGCAGAGCGCTACCTGTACGATGGGTCGAGCTCCTACGAGCCCGCAGGGGACGACGAAAATGAAAACGACCCCGCAGTGAAGAAAAGGAACGAAGAGCTGCATAGAAAATTTGTGAAGAAGCTTGGTCATCCCGACGCCATGGCATGGCGGAGGAAAGGGGCGCAAGATGACACACCGGCCGGCGAAGAAGACGAGCCAGAAGGCGAGGAGGACGAGGACGAGCTGCCCGCGCTGGCCAAGACCAAAAAGAAAGGGGCCAAGTCAGGAAAGCTGACCCCTATGGAGATACAATTTCTGGATATCAAGCGCAAACACATGGACACCGTTCTCATTGTGGAAGTCGGGTACAAGTTTCGATTCTTTGGAGAGGACGCCCGCATAGCCGCAAAGGAGTTGAGCATTGTCTGCATACCGGGAAAGATGCGCTATGATGAGCGTAAGACTTTGCAAACAAGGGTTCGCCCGATCCTATCGCAGGGTGCTAACGCAACTCAGATCCGTCCGAAGCTCATCTCGACCGATTCGCCTCCGCCAGTATCCCCGTCCATCGTCTGCCGGTTCACGCCAAGCGCCTTGTGGCTGCTGGCCATAAGGTTGGCGTTGTGCGCCAGATTGAAACGGCGGCACTGAAAAAAGCTGGCGATAATCGGAATGCCCCTTTCACCCGCAAGCTCACCAACCTGTATACCAAAGGTACATACATTGATGAGGTGGGAGAGCTTGACCACCAACCAGGCATAGGGTCGCCTTCTGGTGGCTATCTCCTATGCATCACAGAAACAAAGGCGAGAGGCTCGGGCACAGACGAGAAGGTAGATGTTGGTATTCTTGCGGTCCAGCCTGCCACAGGAGACATCATATACGACCATTTCGAGGACGGCTTCATGCGCAGTGAGGTCGAGACACGTTTGCTCCACATCTCCCCATGTGAGTTCCTCATTGTGGGGGAGCTCACAAAGGGAACCGAAAAGTTGATACAGCACCTCTCTGGGAGCAGTACCAATGTCTTTGGCGACAAGAGTCGAGTCGAGCGCGTGGCCAAAGGTAAAACTATGGCTGCGGAAGCCTACTCGCACGTTACGCAGTTTTATGCGGACAAGGTCAAGGAGACATCAGAGAATGAGACGGCTAGTGCGCTTCTTGACAAGGTCTTGAAGCTTCCCGAGCCCATCACGATATGCCTGTCGGCCATGATTACCCATCTGAAAGAGTACGGTCTGGAACACATCTTTGATCTCACTAAGTACTTCCAGAGCTTCAGCACACGATCGCACATGCTTGTCAATGGGACGACGCTGGAAAGCCTAGAAGTTTACCGGAATTCGACCGACCACACCGAAAGGGGGAGTCTCTTCTGGGCTGTCGACAAGACCCTCACTCGCTTCGGGCAACGCCTGCTTCGTAAATGGGTTGGTCGCCCACTGCTCAGCAGAGACCACCTCGAGGCTAGGTTGACGGCAGTCGAGGAGCTCCTTGAAAGGCAGTCCACGGCGCCTGTTGATCAACTGGAGAAGCTGCTTTCTACAACCAAGACGGATTTGGAACGCAGCTTGATCCGTATCTACTATGGGAAGTGCACGCGCCCGGAGCTTCTCTCTGTGCTTCAGACTTTGCAAAGAATCGCCAGGCAGTACTCGACTGTCAAGTCTCCATCCGAGACTTCTTTTGACTCGCCGCTACTGAACGACGCCGTGTGCGCGTTGCCCCGTATTCTCGACTCCGTTGTCTCCTATCTCGAAAGAATCAATCTCGAAGCCGCCCGTAAGGATGATCGGTACGGATTCTTTAGGGACGAGTACCAAACAGACGACATTCAGGATCATCAAATGAGCATCGCTCACGTTGAGCATGAGCTCGACAGCCACCGTGCAGTTGCTGCAGAGAAACTCAGGAAGAAAAACGTCGAATATGTCACCGTCGCCGGGATTGAATACCTCATCGAGGTGCCTAATAGTGACATCAAGAATGTCCCCGCCTCGTGGTCCAAGATCTCAGGCACCAAGAAGCTCTCACGCTTCCATACCCCTGAGGTCCTGCGGCTCACGACCGAGCGGGACCAGCACAGGGAGGCTCTCGCGGCAGCCTGTGACAAGGCTTTCAAGGACCTTCTTGAGACCATAGCCGCCGACTACCAGCCCCTTCGCGATGCCGTTTCGGCCCTTGCGACACTCGACTGCCTCCTCTCCCTCTCCAAGGTCGCTGCCCAGCAGGGGTATACCAAACCGACCTTCCTTCCCGACTCTTCCGACCCGTCCATCTCCATCTCTAACGGTCGTCATCCCATCGCCGAGCATACCATCGAAACGGGCTATATCCCCTTCACGACCTCCCTTGCTCATCCCTCCCCGTTGGCCCACCTCATCACTGGCCCCAACATGGGCGGCAAGTCCTCCTTCGTCCGCTCCCTCGCCCTCATCGTCCTCCTTGCCCAAATCGGCTCTTTCGTCCCCGCCGACGCCCTTTCCCTCACTCTCTGCGACGCCATTCACACCCGCACCGGCGCTCGCGACAATCTCTTTGCGGGCGAGTCCACCTTCATGGTCGAGGTTTCCGAGACGGCTCGCATCCTCCGCTCCGCCACCCCTCGCAGTCTCGTTATACTCGACGAACTCGGCCGCGGAACTAGCACCCACGACGGCGCCGCCATCGCCCAGGCCGTTCTACAACATGTCGTCACTGAAACGCGCTGCCTCACGCTCTTCATCACACACTACCAGAACCTCGCCCGTGTCGCCGACGGTCTTGACGGCGTCACAAATGTACACATGAAGTTCACGGCTCAAAAAGGCCTTGATGGCGAGGAGGAAATCACTTTCTTGTATGAGGTGGGCGAGGGCGTTGCTCATCGATCCTACGGCCTCAATGTCGCCCGTCTTGCGCGCATTCCCCGTGAGGTTCTGGACGTGGCCGCTGGGAAGTCGGGTGAGATGGAGCAAGAGATGAGGGCGCGGAGGCTTAAAGGAGCCTCTCGAGTCCTGGCAGAAACCATTGCCAGTGGTGATTCAGATCAATTGGAGCATTTGATAGATAGCATTGAACAGCTGTAATTATGTCACACAAAGAGGATCTGAGGGAAAGGTCGTGATGAAGCATTTTTTTTGGAACAGCTCTAGTATTATGGTGTGTGTAGACGACTCATAACCCGTGTTCTAACCCATTTTGCGCCTTTACTTCTTGATTCCCATCCCATGACTTATGCCGTCCCATCTCCCTGTGCCGTAAACAGTGTAGTACTTTATATGCAGCCCACTCCCAGATGACCTCCGGATAAACGCCAATGAGCTATGTCTTGTGTATCGCCAGTTTCAAAAGGATACTTTACCGTTCCGATGGACCCACGAAATGAATGAACGATGCAAGTGTCAAACCCCCAGTTTAGATGAAGCCGGCAGGACCTCATCCTGGGTGGCAATCACCCATTCGTAATGCCCTTAAGCCCCTCGGCTTCTTGCCACTCGGTTGCTTTAAAAATCGAAAGATCGCGCTAAGCGCGTGAGTAATCCAGAAAGATTGAACTTTGGGGAGAAGGGGGTCTCAGACTTACAATTCTGCTACTCCGTGATGAGTGATATAGGTTAGGTATCTTGGTTTGAAGGCTCTCCTGGTATTCGGGTGGCCAGAAGGACTACCGAACAAAAGGTGCAATAGGCGACCTCATACAGTATCCCTAAGATAATGAATCTGAGTATGTTTCTCGGTAATAGCTGTGCTATACAGCCTCACAGCTCCAAATCTACCGGTTGGAGATGCTCATGGATGACCAAGTCATCCTCAGATCCACGACCAGACCACATGGATTCGGGGTTGAGGCCGACTTCTTTGTGATCGGAGAGGCAGTCGTTCTGAAATGCATCGCATATATGAGGCTCCAGCTTGATCTGATGACGAGGTTCCTGGTCACAGGCTGTTGAATAGCTGCGCTCCCGACTGCCGCCAACTGTACTGAACCCCAGAGGGGAAGGAGGCTGATGATGAGATGTGGAATGGCTGTATGAGTTAAGGAACAACCGGTCTTGTGAGAACAAAGGATTTGTGCTCGCATTCGAAATTCCCAGAAAGAAGCTTGACCCTGAGCTCACAAGCGCATCGTCGTGGTTTCCTTGGGGATACTCGTCTTGTTTCACCGAGATCTGAATGTTGGGGTTGGCTTGGTAGTGGTCTTGTACGCTACTGTTGTAGTTCGAGGTAGCAGAAAAAGGATACCGAGCCCCGTGGTGATACGGAGGTGCCTCACTCATGGAGTATGATCCGTCTGGCGGGGAGAACGAATCTACTCAGATTTAATAATTTAGCTATGCCAGAAGGCAGCGGGAGCCGCGCTTATGAGGCTTACCTGGAGGTTGATAGTTTCCGTGTGCGAAATAAGGCTGGCCGTGAAACCTTGCGCGAGTGGCTTCCTTCCCTGACAACGTGCGAGTGGGCAATTCTCTGGACGATGGTGTCGGGGAAGCTAGGCTTGGATGGGAGATTGAGTTCAGCGTGTGCATAGAAAGCCGGTCACGGAACTCGAATCTGACATAAAATTAGTATCCAACGTTTCGGAGCTTTTGAAATGCATCAATTTACTTACCTCTGGCCTCTTTCCGATTGAGCTGCAAACCCTCCTCCATCGATAGCCCCTTCGCAAGTCAGATATGCTGCGTCGGGCCAACAAGAGTACCACGTACCCCCTTTGGATTCATCATCGCGGAAAATGTCAGTTGTCGGTCTGAAAGTTCCGAGAGACATGGGAATTTCCGAACTCGTGTCCTGATCCAAACGATGCTTCGACTTTGGAAGCTTCCCTGAAGACGCAATATGGTCGCCGACCTCTTTCTCAACCCCCCCTCGTGGAACATTGGCAGATATTTCGGCAAGAGGCTGTGTCTTTTTGCGTCTGGGTCGTGTGGTTTTTCGTGGTGGAGACTTCTACATGTCAGCTCTGCTACGTCCAAGTCGAGAAGAAATATGCAAACCTGGTCTTCTTGGTCCGAGACTGGGGAGTCATCATCATAGACACCTTTGATTCGTTCCACGTCGAACTGGGGAGTCATGACAACCTGAGTAGGCGAAATTCCTTCCGAAGTTCTCCTCATTTTGTCCACAACCGACCGGGGCTTTCGTTGGTTTCGGGTGCGTTTCATCTCCTCGTTGGCAAGATCCATCTTCCCCATCCCAGGCCAGATCTGTCCTTTGAGAGACAGCATGTCACTTGTGACAAGAAGGTCATCTGCAATCTCGGTATCGTTACCGGACGGGAAGAACCTAGAAACGTTGGGAGGAGTCGAGATGATCCCATCTTGCTCCGACTTGATAGTAGCATTGTCGTTGGCAGTTCGTCTTAATTTCTTCTTTGACTGCTATGGAGAGAATCAGGTAATGTGACTCAATGGAATAGAAGGATTCAAAATGGAGAGAGGCAACAAACCTGTGATGAAGGCACCATAGAGGGAGCTCGAATACGCTTGTTTCTGGATGCTTCTTTCAACTGTTTGGTCTTCATCCTCTCGACAAGCAAAGACTCGATTCCGTTTTCTTGATACCACTGGTCGTATTGCTGGGCTGCCATAGCGGAGGCCGCATCCTGGTGGGCCTTGAGCTTTGTTTGCGTCTCATGATGCAGATGGCCTTTGGAGGAAATGTGAGTGAGGAGATGGGAGTTGTCGGAAAACCGAGGCGTATCGGGACAAACGAAGCATAGAAGTGGGATTTTTTTCTGAGAGCCGACTGTGAGAACTTCCGCCTCTGTTGGAAGAGACAACGAGGCCATTTCCTAGTGAGCTTGTTAGCCATTTGCAAACGTTTGAGGAATAGAGGATGATTGGGTCTGGAAGGGTCTGGAGATTATCTCATACAAACGAAAGAAAAGTTCGCAGAGCAGAAGTCGTGATGCCTCACTGAAGAAGTCGAGGAGGACAGAGTTGGAAAGGAGCAACAAGCCAAGAACCTCGGGTTGAGTCTGTGGGAGTGGACGCAAGAAGCCAAGACGGTGCAATGAACGACGGGGTGGAAAAGAGCAACTCGGACGACAAGGTGGGATGTAAAGGGAGGAGAGCAGGCGAGAGAGAGATTTGGCCACGGTACCTAAGAGTCTTCTAGGAAGACACAAGATCGTAGGGGTAGAGATGGTAGATAGGGGAAGCTGAGCGCTGAAGGACGATGTTCTTGGGAAGGCAAGCTGGGGTTTAGCAGAGCTTCTTACCAAAAAGGCTTTATTCTGCTTGCGTCTCCGCCTCGTCAATATGCTTCGTGACTTCTGGAACAGAAGTTGCGGCCGAGATGTTTCCAAGTGCCGGATAATGGAAGACCGTAACTGCCCTTTCAACTTCGCTCGGTCACCTTGGTCTTGAGGGAGTTGGCGGAGGAAGGGACGGAGGGAAAGGTTCAAGACGAGATGGAGAGAGAAAGAGAGGAAGGGAGCCAAGGATGGGGGCGGAGAGGGGCCGCAAGGGAAAGGCCCTCGAGCTGCTGCCCGAGGAAACCACAGAGCACCTGCTCCTTCCCCTACCCACGCTCTTTCCCTAGGCACAGCCCTATCGCCACCTCATCTAGAAATACTACCTTATTTACCTCCAAGAGGAACTCTGGGTCTCTTTCTATACGTCTTGGGACCTCAAAATTTCCAATTATGGGCTGGAAGATGGAATCTCATATCGATATAAACTTAGTAGTTACCTATGATTCGTGCAGGTAGGCGAAATGCCCCCATGTGAAAACAGCTTCAAGGACAGCCCTTTAAAAATGAACGAGGTTCAAATTCTCCTCTTCACAAAATATTGTAGTAGATGTTATTTGAATAGAGAATATGATTATCGAAATGAGATGGGAGTGACACACGAGACGAAGCGCGCCCCATTGGAAACTCGCAAGTGCACGAAATTCAATAACGCTTAACAATTGACGACTGCGGGCACGACCAACATAATATACTCGAATGGAAAAGGGCTGGTTATAATGTGTGGAAACCATACGGATGAGATATTTCTATGGGAGTTTAGAAAAAGAAACTGGCTAGCGGCTCCCAGCTATGCGTACTGTCTATTTGCTGGGTTGTTTGTAATTATAGGCTGAGCAAGCAGTTCAGCTGGGTCAATTACAGCAACTAAACAGAAAAATGACAAAGGCATAAAAAGGTAACTGCCTGGGTAGCAGTAAGCGGAGGAGGAGAGTTGTGTGATTTAGTCGAACCCGCAAAGGAACCACATTCAGGAGGCGGACACACTAATGACCAAAGTCCACGACAAGGAACTTCATGCGAACTTCGTGCATAGGCTGCAGATGGAAAAACTGTTATATGAATTGCAGCTATTATTGAGAGATATGACCTCCAAACTACTAGAAATGCTGGGCGGTTTGGGGTGATACAGTGTAGGTACAGTTAGCCCAGTGCTCCCACCAACGCCAGCATCCTACAGCGGAGGGCCTGAAGCATCTGGGGACTTTTCGTGATTCCGCATATTCTCCTCCCGCCAGGCCGACGAGGACCAGGCGGGTGGGGGTATCTTATCTGATCATGTCTGAAGGACTTCACAGGGCGAACGCCACAGAGTAAAAGGCGATGCCCCTGAAAATACCAACTATTTCTTCTCCTCTCGCCTTGTATCCTGGCTAACACAGCACATTGTCTTTAGCAGGTTATTAGATGGCGAGAGGGGGGCGTCGAAAGGCATCCGCTCTTGAATCATCGCTGACGGGTTGCTTCTGGGTATCATCTGGTGGTGTTCTGTGGTTTGATGCCTAAATCAACCCACATATCGCTTGACAATATTCTTTGGCATGCAGTAGACTGGATCCACAGTCTCCATGCCTGGATAGCCCAAGAGGCTTAGGCCGGCGGTGCCAAAACAGGTGTGCCACACGTCGACCATGTCTCCGGGCCTGTCAGATATGCCACCTTTTTCAGGGTCCTGGCAGCGCAGAATGAAGTTGATCAAGCCCTCGCGGTCGATCCAGTGATCACGGCCGATGATAGCTAGGCTGCTCAGCACCCACCAGCTGTAGCAGACATCTTCCTGCTTCTCAGGCCGGCCGTTGAGGCCACCGCATGGTACCTGCCTCTCACTCAACCACTGACCAAGCTTCTCCACATCAACAAGGTCAAGTCGCCCGGCGATAGCGAGAGCGGCGACGCAGGTGAAAATCTGACCCGAGTGCGACTCCGCACCCGGTCGAACGCCGTAGCCTCCATCAAAATTGGCGCAAGCTGCGACATAGGAAATGGCTTTATCGACATCGATGAGGGACAGGAGCCCGAGGAGCGACAGTGCATTGAGGGCACCGTAGAGGAAGCGGGTGTCTTCCTCCCCCCATTCATCTCCGCAGAAGGTTCCGGTCTCGCGAATTTGGAGGTCAGCTATGACTGTAACACTGGTTAGATTGGAACCCAGTGGCAGGACTTGGGCGGCTCGTACATTTGCCAACCTGAGCTTTACCCTTGCCTCGGGCCTCGAGGTCCTCGAAGCCGTCCACCATGGCGAGAATCTGCACAGCACTTACTGTGGACAGCATGTGGGCGTCGTGTCCGGGCGCGGCTCCAAAGCCGCCATTTTCATGCTGACAAGACAGGACAAAGTCAATGGTCTCCTGGCGGGGAAGCGCATCGGGGTGGCCCAGCAGATGGAGGGCCGTCAACCCCCAGTACACACCGTTCAGTCGCAAATGCTCAGTCAACCAATAGTCTAGCTCATCTTTCTTCGTGTCCAAGCTCTGGATATACCGGACATGAGCATCAGTGGCGAGAGCAAGCTGCTCGGGGGGCGCTGTGCCTTGGGCCATGGCGACTGAGCGTGTTGGGAGTGGGAGAAGAAGTGGGAGAGAGAGTTGGTTCTTGTTTCTGTCAACGATGAATTTTGCTGGTGGCTCCAAGAAGTTGGGTCCAGTGAGTTACGTAATCACGGAGCAGTCGCGGCGATCCATGGATGTGGGGCCCAAGTTGCACCAAGTTGGTCAGGTACGATACGAGCACGGATTTTGGGCTGTGCATGTGTATCCGTAGCAACTTCGAACTAAATAAAACCACGCATGCTTTCACGGTCGTTTGGGTATCAACATTGGATAACACTCACACTTGTCTACCATTTGAACGTGCCGAACTGATTTGCAGGCTGATTAGCGGTAGCATTTTGCTGGTAGTTGGTTGATATAAGCTTTCCTGGCAGAACTGTCCTGCCTGAGTCGTGCAAGCTCATAGCAACTGACCTCATGGTTAAGGTATTAGTGGACCAACCCCATAGACTTACACCTTTGTTTGTAACCTGATACTAACCTCCCTTCCACACCGCCCTTTAAATAATCCTGTGGATGCGTACCTATAAAGTAGAAACGAGGCGACTTTTGGGGGTTTCCGGACACCGAGTATCAACGACGCGGACAGGTCAACCGGAGACACGCACTTGTGCCCAAGTATCCGTAAGAGTACGATACGAACACGGGAGTACGCACCTACCTACGGAGTAGTGCGCACTAAGGCAATGGCATCCTGACCATGGATCCATGATGGATTTCCAGTTTCCACAGGGACCAAGGCGGAACACGGAACCGCGCGCAGCCACCGATGACCCTCAGACCCACGCACATTCTCGCCCCTAAAGGACCACATCCCAATCTGATGGGGCAGGATGCAGGCAGCTGCCATTGGTCTAAGCCGATAGCCCCTGGGGTCGTTCCTCGTTTCAGAAAGTACCTAGGCCGTGACGATAGCGCTGCATTTGACGGGTCTCTTCTAAGGCTGCCATGTGTTGGATATCGCCACAGAGTCTGAAACCTCGATGCTTTTGCCGGGCCCTGATATGCAAAAGTATGCGTAACTCGTGGGCGGTACGTAAGCAGCTAAATAGTACCCAGGTACGGATATAGATATGTTGATTGTACTTGTAGTACTGTTGGTATTACTACTGCGGAGTGCATTCTATTATTATTAGACTCTGCTCATTTTACTTCCTCGTGTCCAGACAAGTCCAGGTACAGACAGAGCTTCCTGCCCAACGTGCTGGCAACACTCGCGCGTCTCCTCGCCGATCGCGCGCAGTAACCCCCTCGTTTCTCCTCACGAAGCATTATTACTGCATGCAGCAGCGGCGGTGACGGCAGTCGCAGCAGCAGTTCATAACGGGGCATCCGAAGTCTCGTGGCCCCCTGGATCTCCCGGTTCCCAGTCTCCTTTTTCCTTGTTGGCGGCGTTTGTCGATCGTGCAGCTGTGTATCCGTACGGAGTATTCGTACTCGTGCTCCGTACATAGGTAGCGACAAAACCCCCGACCCGCCCACAAGCCGAGGACCCCTTGATTCCTCTCGCCAGCTCGTGTCGCCCGCCAATTTCCTCGCAACCAGAGTCACCTACAGGCTACCACCGAACATAGCAGGTAAGGTACCTGTGACACCGTGACACGCCTTACCGCTGTCCCAGCCCCTCCGGCTGCACGGGGTCCGACCTGCCTGAGCCATTGTGCCTTTGCCTGTTCCTGGCGCATGTGCCCACACTTCACCTCATCTCACCCTTCGAGCTTGTTGCTGGAAGCCCACACCCCCTTCCTCAGCGGCTCTCACGTCCAGACACCGCCGCCCTCCTGCGGCACACGGTCGTCTTGGTTGGTTACCTATATACGGAGCACGAATACGGAGTATTACATACATACTACATCGCAGCAGTAGTATTATTACTTACTCTCCTCGGGAGCTCAACATGGCACGCAAAAAATCGGCTCCCCAGCCGCTGTCACTGCAGGATCCCAGCTCCACGACTGCTCCTTCCACCGCAGCCGCAGCAGTCCCCAGCCGCATCCATCACGGCAGCACATTGTCCGCCGACCTCGACACCGTCTCCCCGACATCGACTGGCCTTTCGCCCGCTGACTCCCGGTCGCCCGCCTCTGCCGCCTCGCGCACCTCGCCCTTCAGCAGCAGGTTTGCTGGGAAGCGACCGCAAACCGCGCGGCCTGGCCAGCCCAAGAGCCCCGACTTCGAGTCCCTGGATCGCAGGCGCCCCTCGCAGCCCTTCATTGACGACAAGGCCCAGAAACCGACCACGTATCCTCACATAGCCACCTCCTACAACTCCTCCGCCGCCCCGGCGCGGTCAGCTTACCCAGAGACCAAGAAATCCAAGGGCAGCGGATTCTTCCATTTCCATAAGCAATCCAAAACCATCAGCCAATTCACCAGCCACGCTCACCAGCTCTCTGCGTCTTCACGCGACGAGGCGCAGTCGCGAGGGAGCGAAGGTCCGGGCGCATCCAGGCAAGGAGGTATGTTACGAGTACAAACCTACATCGCCCCAAAGAACAAAGCTCCACCCTTGCACAGAGGGAGTTGGACTAGGAGGCCCTCCACACCATCGTCATCATCACCATCACCCATCATCCATCATGCAACAAACGTCACCGAGACAATACTTTTGCGACCCCTTCTTACTGACCTCACCTTCTACATAGAATCCCCTCGCCCCATGGACTCGGACGACAACTCGAAGCCCCTGAACCTGAAAACATCGCGATCTGAGCTTTCACTTTCATCCGCAGGTGATCGCGAACCAGGCACTACATCGACCGTCACGAAGAAGGGCAAACCAAAGCCATTCGGACTACTGACTCGAACCAAGTCAGTTCGAGATAAGGAACCTACTAGCCCAATCGAGACCCACGATCCGATGCCCGCTCTGGTGAATCAGTCAAGCGCAGAGGGCGATCCGCCTCCCCTGAAAACCGCCCCAGTCGCCCACGATCGTTCATTCCGCGACATGATGGATTCATCGGTGCGGAATCGCTCAGAGGACCGACTGCCTACACGCGAGGGCCCATTGAGCCGGGACAACTATCGTGGGAGGGACCCCAGGGAACCCAAGGGTTTATCTGCCTCGGCTAGAGAGAACGGGGGAGGCTCGACATTCTTGAGCGGGCTTAAGAACTCATCTACACGGGCAGCCGGCATGTTTGGGAGGACTTTGTTCGGAAAAGGCCACCGCAGTGCCAGCACATATGACGGCCACATGTCCCCAGATGACGACCACTACCAATTGAAGGTACTCAATCTCCCTCTTGCTGCGCAAGCACGCAAGACGCGCATCTCGAAACGCCTTGAGGACTCGAGGGACAAGACCGAGTTCTGGATGCCTGCCTTCCCCTGGAGGGCAATTGACTACCTCAACTACAAAGGTTGCGAGGTTGAAGGCCTTTACAGGGTTCCGGGTAGTGGCCCTCAAATCAAGAGGTGGCAGAGGCGGTTCGATGAAGGTAAGGCATTTCCCCTTTGCCAAGAGATATGCCTCTAGCTAACCAGTCATGGTAGAATATGATGTGAATCTGCTAGAAGAAAAAGATCTGTACGACATCAACATTATCGGCTCCATGCTCAAGGCCTGGTTGCGCGAGCTTCCTGATGAGCTTTTCCCCAAAGCCTCCCAGGAGCGGATCTCACGGGAATGTGCTGGCTCTGAGACGGTCCCAGAAATGCTCGTGGACGAGCTGTCAAATCTCTCGCCCTTCCAGTACTACCTTCTTTTCGCCATCACATGCCACCTAAGCTTGCTCCTGGCCCACTCCGACAAGAACAAGATGGACTTCCGCAACTTGTGCATCTGCTTCCAGCCTTGCATGAAGATTGACGCCTTCTGCTTCAAATTCCTCGTCTGCCACTGGAGAGAGTGCTGGAAGGGTTGCAAGAACGAGGCTGCGTACATTGAGGAGGAATACCGGCTACTCGACCAACCGCCGCCTCAAGGGTTGACAGCGCCGCGGGAGCCCAGGCGCAGCGAGAAGAAAGATAAGCCGGAAGAGCCGCCAGAAGCTCAACCAGACGACCGGCAGCGTATTACACCATCGCCAGACAGCGCCAGCGCGCATTCCGATCAGAGCTACCGCAGTGCGAGCGAACGCCCCCTGACTCCGAAGCCAGCCCAGCTCCAGGAGTCAGAGTCTAAGAACACAGTTGGGTCTCATGACTCGAGTATCTCGACTACGTTGTCTATTCAAAGCGAGCGAGAGCATATAAGAACTACCGAGCTTCGTCGGCTATCCCCTATCAAGCCTCTGTCCCCTCTCGGGTTCAACTAACCTGCCTCGGGCAAATCGTCATTATTCGCACTCTCGGCAATGATACCCCTGAATATTTCCAGCGTCCGCCGAGTTACGAAATAACGCCGTTTACGACCAATTCTGCCTTTCCTTGCACTGTTGACTGTCAATTCGCTACTTTGCTTGACTTGGTCATGCATGCCTCGTTTCAGATGTCTGCCAAGACATCCAAGCTCACCAAAAGTTGATTCATTGCTCAGCGTTCCATTATGGCACCGTTCCTCGACCTCTTTCACTGCCGCCCACCACTCGGCAATATTGGGTGGATTTAAGTTCTTGTTTGCCTACGGGCACGTACAACAAGCTTCCAGTTTTGAGCATGATCTCATCACAACTACTAGCGCGTCTCTCAGACGCCTGCGCGTGTCTACTTCCGTGCCAGCTCACACAGGATGGAGCGTTATTGCTGGCTCGCGGCACAGCCACCCCGGGATTATGTGCCACTACTAGGGAATGGGAGAGCTTGTATTATAGGGAAAGGTGTTTGCACTGGAGAGGCTCTTTCTGAAAGGAGTTGGATCATTTTTGGAGAACACGAAGGGTAGGGGTGGGTGCGAAGAGTACATGGTTGAAGGAATCATCTTTTGCTTTTATTCCATACAAACGTGAGCGCTGCTTGAGCAGGATCTTATAACGTTGCAAACCACAAAAGACGCCAGACCGGTAACGCCGTTTCCATGCTAACAATACCCTGCAAGGCAGTCCTTGCATGTCCCCAACCGCGATCAAGACGACTTATTTCTTCCCATTGGCCAATGCTTGCCTTGCATTCTTCCTCATCTTCCTCTCGTTCCTCTTGAGGTTCTCCTTGCGCTCCCTCCTGCCGTCTCCGCGGATGCTGGTCCCCTCCTTGCGCTCCCTCTCGGCCTTCATGTCGACCTCGATGATGGGGTCGTCCTGGCCCTTCTTGTTCAGGCCGCCGTAGCCCCACTTGCGCTTCCACTCGCCGCTCTGCTCGTCGAAGGCCAGGTTGCGGCGCTGCTCGCGCGTCTTGGGCTTGAGGCCCTTCTTGGCGGCGAAGCGCTCCCACTTGGTCGGCGGCTTGGCCTGGGGCACGGGCTTCTCGCGGGGCAGGCGGGTGGCGGGCGCGGGCAGGCCGAGCAGGACGCCCTCCTTGGTCGAGCTGAGGGGGCAGGTGGTCAGGAGCTGGTTGATGAGCGACTGGGCGCCGTCGCGGGCGACCTCGGCGAGGGACTGCTCGATGGACTGGTGGTCGAGGGTGATGGGGTTGGGGTCCTCGGCGACGAGGTAGCCCAGGTCGAAGGTGTAGGGCGTGGGCTTTTCGACCGCGACAGCCAGCTTGGGTTTTGACTCTAGGGCTTCCATGGTGTAGGTCGGGGTCGATTGGGGGGTTTTGTGAAGAAGGACCGTAATGGGGGATTGGTTGTCTTGCACTGGCTGGCTTGGTGGGCTGGAACTTTTTCCTGATCTTTTTTTTTTAACCTGGGATCGATAAGACAAGACAGAGGAGACCCCTGTTGCGCCGGATCAGCCACCCGCCGTTTTTCCGGTTTGGCGGTTCTGGCGCGGTTTGGCCTAACATTATAGGTACCTAGGTAGGTACCAGGTACGGAGCAACAACCGCGTCTTTTTGCCTTAGGTAATCCGCTTGTCCAGTCTCGTCCTTGAGATTTTCCATCGACGACATCCTCGAGCTCCCCAGCTTGGAGCACGGCGACCCGAGTTTCCGACCAATTGGCCCCATGCAGCGATAACGCCTCCCGAACCCCGAACAGATACATCCAACACAGCAGCCGCCATGGCTTCCGCACACTCATTGCGGTCGCTCATGCGGCCGACCATCCACATCTCGCCGCGCGTGCCAACAGCAGCCGTCCTCCCCAGCCTGGCAGCCGCTTTCTCGACGACGAGCCACCTGGGCGCCGCCGCCAGCGGTGGCAGCGCGGTCCGCAAGGCCAAGACCCAGGTGCCCAAGAAGAAGAAGGTCGTCGTGCACGTCAAGAAGCCCAACCCGGGCGAGCGCAAGGCCTTCCGCAAGCGCATCCAGCTGAGCAACAACAGCGCCCTCGAGGTCAAGGGGCTCGCCACCCTCGAGCCCGACACCATGGCCAAGGAGTCCAGCGCCGGCCAGATGTTTGCCCTCCCCAGCGACGTCCAGGACCGGCTCCGCGTGCTGGAGGCCTTCAAGCACAGCCAGTCGTGGAACCTGTTCAGGAAGCCGCATGTTCTGGCGAGGAAAGAGGCCGTCGAGCTGGTGAGCAAGCTCGAGGCCTCGGCCAGGGACAAGAAGGCTCTGCGTATGGTTTTGACCGGGGGGAAGCTCACGGGCAAGACCATTGCGATTCTCCAGGCCATGACCTACGGACTCATGAATGACTGGGTCGTCATCAACCTCCCCGATGGTATGTGGTGCCACCAACAAAACTGTCATTTTCCCCCAACCAGATGTTCACCAATCTTGTCTAGGTCATGATCTCACCAACGGAAACACCGAATACTCCCCGGTTCCGGACACCGAGCCCGTCCAGTTCACACAGCCCGTGTACGCCCTCAAGCTGCTCATGGCCACCTACAACGCGAACAAGGCCGTCCTGGAGAAGCTCGAGCTGCAGAAGGACTGGTCGGCCAGCACCAACCAGAAGAGCAAGGGCACCCTGGCCGACCTCGTCCTGAGCGCCAAGGAGGCGGATTGGGCCTGGCCGACCTTTGCCGCCCTGTGGTCGGAGCTGACGCTGCCCGGGCGTCCGCCCGTACTGTTCGCCCTCGACGGGCTGGCCCACGTCAACAAGCTGAGCGAGTATCGCGACCCCGCCTTCAACCTGGTCCACGCCCACGACCTCCTCACCGTGCGCACCTTCATCGATGCCCTGTCGGGCAAGACCAGCCTCCCCAACGGCGGCGGCATCATTGCCGCCACCGGGGGCAACAACTCCCCCCGCATCTCCTCGCAGGACCTCGTCCTCTCGCAGATCGAGGCCGGCCAGGCGGGGCAGGAGATCCCCAAGCCGGACCCTTACCACAAGGGGTACGACGAGCGCGTGTACGACGCTCTCAAGACCACGACGGTGATGCGGATGGGAAACCTGAGCAAGGACGAGGCGAGAGTCCTCATGGAGTACTGGGGCGCGAGCGGCCTGCTGCGCGCCAAGGTCGACCAGAAGACGGTCTGGGAGAAGTGGGCGCTGGGCGGCGGTGGCGTCGTCGGTGAGATGGAGAGGGCGTCGCTGCTGGCGATGCGGATGTAACACCAATGTAGAAACCATGTATTATACGAATGTACCTAGAACTACGTATAGGTCTACCGTTTTTTTTTGAATGCCGGCTATCGACTGCATACGTGCATACGAGTGTTAATTAGCCTTGACCCTGTATTGTATTATGACACTAATCAGTCGGTTCTCGCATCGTTCGTTGTTGTTTGGACACACAAGCAGTATGGCATCCTGTTTCTTTGTCGTAACCTCCAGACGAGGAAGCCAGTTACGAGTAGCTTGGAAGAGAATGTGCCCAGATAAGATGGGAAGAAATTTGAATTCAACAAACCAGCTTGGGTACCTAAGCTTCACACGCCCGCCCCCATCTTCATGGCCTACCCAGAATATACCGAAACGCCTGCCAATTCCCAAACCCCATGACTTAAAACACATGCCGGTCTCAAATGTCCATGTCGTCCTCCGCGTCATCGTCATCATTACTAGCCGTGACAAACACCAACCTCGAGCCGTTGCCAGCAGTCTGCCAGATCTGGACGTAAGTGTTAGAGTGCGCTGATCTGTACATAACACCGGTAGGAGGCCGGTGGGGGAAAGGGTGGTTGGTGACTTACATCTAGCGTTGTGTACTCCTCCAGGGCGTTCATCCATTGGTCCTCGGTGAAGCCCTTGGCAATGACGCGCTCCTTGACCTTCCTCATGCTCAGCTCCACGCCGAGCTCCTCGTCCTCGTCGGCGTCCTCGGCTCGGCAGGCACCCGAGTCGGCCAGCGCCTTGACCAGGTTGTAGATCCTGCTGCTGGGGTTCAGGCGGCGGCCATTGGTTCCCGCCTCGGCGTTGAGGCTGTCCTTGCTAGCCTCGACGAGACGCAGCGCCTCGTCGACGTCGTCCTGGGTGACCTCGTTGCTGAAGCGCAGGCGCGCCAGGGCCTGGGACAGACGCACGATGCCCAGAAGGGTACGGGGGGTGGTGTGGGTGAACTGCTTGCCCTTCTTCTCGGCACGCTGCTGGTGGTCTCGCATGCGGACGTACGTCTTGATCATGTAGTCGGACACAGACCCTGGCACCACAGGACGGTAGGTGCGGGCCTGAGCGACGTAGGAGCGCACCTCGTGGGGCGTGAAGACGACGGCCTCGGGGTGCTTGTTGTTCATGTGCACGTACGCAACATGCTTGGCGAGCTGCTCATCTGACTCGCGAGATGGGGTATCGAGCAGCAGGAAGAGGATATCGAAACGGGAGAGGAGGGCGGCAGGGAGGTTGATGTTCTCGACGGGGGAGATGCGCGGGTTGTAGCGGCCATAGATGGGGTTGGCGGCCGCGAGAATCGATGTCCGAGCATTGAGGGTGGTGGAGATGCCAGCCTTGGAGATGGAGATGGTCTGCTGCTCCATGACCTCGTGAATGGCGGTACGGTCGTTGTCGTCCATCTTGTCGAACTCGTCAATGCAGCAGATGCCGTTGTCTGCCAGGACCAGGGCACCACCTTCGAGGATCATCTCTTCCGTGACAGGGTCACGCATGACGGCAGCGGTGAGACCGACACCACTGCTACCACGTCCAGAGGTGTAGACACCGCGAGGGGCGACCTTGGAGATGTACTTGAGGAGCTGGGACTTGGCAACACCGGGGTCACCCATCATGCAGATGTTGATGTCACCACGGATCTTCATGCCATCACCAACCTCCTTGGTGACGCCGCCAATGAGGAGCAGGAGGAGAGCCTTCTTGACATCCAGGTGACCGAAGATCTCGGGGGCGATGGACTTGGCAAGCATCTCGTACACCTGGCCCGACTGGCGGTACTGCTCGATCCTTCGCACGAGCTTGGGGTCGACAATCATCTCGCTGTAAGCCTTCTTGTGCTGCAGGATGTGGTGAGCCTCGAGGTAGGTGTCGGTCAGGAGGCCGGCCTTCATGGCCTTGAAGCCGGTGTACGGCGTCGGGAGGAAGATTCCCGAGATGTCAACCACATCGCCGGGGTTGATCTGGCGCACGACGCTGCCATAGCAGAGGACGGTCATGCTGCGGGGGATCTGGCCGATGGGGACCTGCTCGGCCATCTCCTGGACCTTGACCTCCTGGAACGGCAGATACTTGGAGGCCCTCACGGAGTGGGTCAGCTGTCCCTTGGCCTGGTTCGTCCTGCAGTCCTCCGACGGGCAGGCGGTCAGGGGCCCGAACTGCTTGTCGGCGACGGGCTGGAAGATTTCGCAGCCGCAGCGGTCGCAGGAGTAGGCGTTGACCTGGACGATGGGCTTGACGTCGGACACTCGAGTGGCGATGGCACGCATGGTGATGAGATGGCCGAGGTGCTCACCGCGCACCTCGCGCACAGCCAGCGACTTGATGGGGCTGTCGAGGGTGCCTGAGCGAGGCTTGAAAAGGAGGGTGTACCGACGGGTGAGCTCGGGAGGGAACTTGTCAGCCTCCATGGAGGGATCCATCTCCTGGTCCTCGGACCAGCGCTGGTTCCTCTCTTGCCGGCGTGCAGTCAAGATGTCGAGTACGTCGTCCTTGAATCTGGGGGACACATGTCAGCTAGCTGGATACGAACGGCGTTTCATACGAACGACGTTTCAGGAGTGCAGAAGTGTACTCACGTAACGTCCGAATCTGGTTGCGGCATGGCATTGTCGACAGCCCTAGACATGATCTCGACGTAGTGCTTCGTGTTCATCTCAATCGAGTCGATCAGCCGCATCTCGTCGTCCTGCTGCTGCTCCTCCCACTGCGAGCCGAGTCAGCGGATATCAAAGAGAGGGGGGGGGGGGGGGGCCATTCAAGGGATCCAAGGGATCCGAGGCGCATTGTCGGTGCATACCTCGGCCAGATCGTTCAGATCAATGATGATCTCGTCCGAGGTGCGGTTCGCCAGCTTCTGCAGCTCGTCCTTGTACTTGTACTGGGGGGCCCTTTTCTGCTGGCGCTCCTGGCGCCTCCGCTCGGCGGCCTGCTCATCCTCGTCCATGAAATCGTACTCGTCGCTCAGGTCATCCTCGTCGATTGTGACACCCCCCAGGGCGGTTGCGAGGGTCTGCTCGGGCGACGTCTTGTAGTCCTTCAGGAAGCTCTCGAGAGCATCTGCAAACAAAATCAGCGTGTGGCTTGGCATGGAGCCCTGGGCGCAGCAACGCACTCTGCTGCTTCTCGTAGCTCACGGGCGCCTTGAATTCGCGAAGGGCCATCTTGAACAACTGCTTCGTAGCTGCTGCCTGTATCAATGGCGGTTGCTGTTCCTTCGAGTGGCGGAGGGCGTCGGTGGTGAGCGAGGAAGGCCTGGGAGGAGGGACGAGATCGCAAATTCGTGGGCTGGGGAAGCACTTGCAGGGATGGTGGGTTGGGAGTGTGGTCAGTGGTGTGTCTTGCACTCTGGCGCCAACGAGACGCGTCTTTTCGCGTCGCGCGTCTGGTGTCCCTCCCCCAGCCACGGGTTTAATTGAGGAAGCCACAGTGTGGGAGGCCCTGTGGCTGGCTGGTGGTGGCGTTGGCTGTGGCTGGGCGGCACCGGGTGTGGCTGTGGCTGGTGTGGAACAGTGGGGGGGCGTGCAGCACTGCAGCGCTGTGGCAGTCGCCAAGTCGGTGACCCGCACGTGTGGCCTACCTCGGCTTTGGAGCCGACGTGGAGGAGCAACCGCCCAGGTACCAGAGGCCGGGGCCGATTCATTCGGCTGCTTCCAGGGGAGCATCTCGTTGATCTTCGGTCCTCCTCTTCCTGTTTCCTTTCATCCTTTTTTTTTTTCCTTGGTCCTCTTCGCGTTCGCATCGCAGACACCAGAATCTGCCCCCATGGCCCCCCGGAAGAATGCGCAGTCGACTGCGGCCGAACTGTCGCTCGTCCACCTCAAGAACTGCCTCGTCAACCTCCCGCCCACGCTGGTCTCGCTGCTGGTCAACGTCAACACCGTAAGTAGTCTTTTCCCCAGCTCACCCCTCTCTCTCTCTCCGCCAGCAAGGGGACGTTTCAATTGACCAGCCCGCCCAAAGCCCGCCCAAAATGTCATTGTCGAGCTCAGCTTCCGCCCCTCGGGCGCCCAATCCGCCGCAGGCGCATCGCCGCCGCAGCGCTCCGTCTTCGTAGGATGGACCGGCATGCCCAGCAAGAGAAAGGCGGCTGCCCCCGTGGGGAGGGACGGCATCAACGGCACGCGTGGCTCGTCGCGGGATCAGGAGACCCAGCTGGTCGAGATTGACGCCACCCTGGCCAAGGCCCTCGGCCTGTCCGACGCCCAGAAGGTCATGGCCACCATCCACGTCGACCCTCCGGTAGCGCACACGATCAACATCGAGCCCCTCACCCCGGAGGACTGGGAGATGATCGAGCTCCACGCCACCTTTCTCGAGCTCAACCTCCAGTCGCAGATCCGGGCCCTGCCGAACCCGACATACGCACCCTCCGAGGGCATACCCGTGCCTCCGCACACCCTGACCCTCCACCTGTCCCCGACCTCGACCGCCAACATCAAGGTTGTGTCGCTGGACCCCTCCCCTCCCGCCGACGCGGCCTTTGCGAAGCTGTCGCCCAACGCCGAGGTCATTGTCGCCCCCAAGACCCGGGCCAAGAGCCCACACAACACCGGAGACCACACGAGCGTCGCCAGCACATCCAAGTCCAGGCGCAGCGGCGCCAGCACCGTGCGCAGGCGGAGCGCCAGGGAGGAGGAGAAGCCGGTCCTGTTCCTGCGCGGCATCGACCGCGCCGGCCTGGGCGACTACTTCGACCAAGACCCCCCCGTCCAGGACCTGAGCGTGTGGGTGGATCGCGACCTCGTCCTCGCAGGCCAGTTCAACGGGGTCAAGTATGCCGTCGTGGACGTGATGAGGCCCGGTGGGCTCCAGAAGCCCAAGCCGGAGGACGGCTCGGCCCCCGCCACCACGCCGACGTCGTCCAAGGTCATTGCGCACCTTCGCCCGTGGGACGATCCACCGAACGGCCAGACAGCAGCGCTGTCCTCGGCTCTTTGCGCCGCACTCGGGTGCCCTGGGCTCGTCGGGGGCGTGGTCAAGATCCAGCCGGCGCCCCAGCAGCTGTCATCCGGAGCCGTCCAGCAGGTCAGGGTGTTCCCCTTTGCGGCGAGCTCGCCGAACCAGGAGGGCCTCAGGTTTGGCGGCGAGTCCAAGGCCGAGAAGGAAGAATCCGCCAAGCGGCTCAGAACCATCTACTCGGCGTCTGCGGGCAGCCCCGGCCTGCTGCAGGGCCCCATCACGGACGGCGCCGTGCTCGGAGTGTTTGACGGGTTAGGGGCTCCCAGTGGATGGGAGGGGGGCATGGTCAAGTTTGTCTACGGATCCAACTCTGCTCCTCCGGAGAACAGCAAAGATGCGACACAGTGGCTGCTCGGCCTCGACAACAAGACGCCCATAGAATTCCAGCAGGCTGTCCCACCACCAGCGGGCAATGGCGACTCGGACCTCCATGAGCTGCAGGCGACCCACGACTCCCTCCTCGTCGGCATTGACTCGCTCCTTGGCAGCCTCCAGAAGCAGCTGGAGCACATGTCCTCGCTGCTGCTGACAGGCGCCATGGGGTCGGGCAAGACGTCCATCGCCAAGTACCTGGCCCAAAGACTACGGGAGGACCATCTCTTCTACACCACCTACTTCCCCTGCCGCAAGCTGGTGACAGATGAGACGAGGATATCCACCATCAAGGAGACACTGAACCACCTGTTCATGTCGGCCAGCTGGGGTGCGAGGCTGGGCGGCAGAGCAATCGTGGTACTGGACGACATCGACAGGCTGTGCCCAGTCGAGACAGAGCTGCAGGTGGGCAACGACAATGGCCGAAGCCGGCAGGTCGGCGAGATCATCTGCTCCATGGTGAGGCAGTACTGCACGAGGGAGAGCGGCGTCGTCCTTCTAGGGACGGCAGAGGGCAAGGACTCGCTGAACAACGTCGTCGTCAGCGGCCATGTGGTGCGAGACATCATCGAGCTCGCGGCTCCGGACAAGGAGGCCCGCAGGAGGGTCATGGAGTCCATTGCAACACAGGATGCGACCCCAGCGGGCTCCCACACGCACGCGGGCGATGACAGCCGCCCAGCCACCGCGGATGGAAACAGCGCGACGGGCGACGACGCTGGCACCTGGATGGACGGGGGCGCCGAGGCGGACCCGGAGAAGCCACAGAAGGCCGGGGGTTTCCTGCTGGAGAGCGACCTGGACTTCCTCGACATTGCCGGCTCGACCGACGGGTACATGCCGGGCGACCTGGCTGTTCTCGTGTCACGGGCAAGGAACGAGGCCATCATTCGAGCAATCGGGTCCAACCCGTCAGAATCGGACGACAAGCCCATCCCCCTGGGGCGGACCGATTTTGGCCAGGCGCTGAAGGGCTTCACGCCAGCGTCTCTACGCAACGTCTCGCTGCAGAGCTCGACGACCACGTTCAAGTCGATCGGAGGCCTGCACGAGACGAGAAAGGTCCTCCTCGAGACCCTCCAGTACCCCACAAAGTACGCGCCCATCTTTGCGCAGTGCCCTCTGCGGCTCCGCTCTGGTCTGCTCCTCTACGGGTATCCCGGCTGCGGCAAGACGCTGCTCGCCAGCGCCGTTGCTGGCGAGTGCGGCCTGAACTTCATCAGCGTCAAGGGTCCCGAGATCCTGAACAAGTACATTGGTGCGTCGGAGAAGAGCGTCCGCGACCTGTTTGACCGCGCACAGGCGGCCAAGCCGTGCGTCTTGTTCTTTGACGAGTTCGACTCGATTGCGCCCAAGCGTGGCCACGACTCGACGGGCGTGACGGACCGCGTGGTGAACCAGCTCCTGACACAGATGGACGGTGCCGAGGGCCTGTCCGGCGTCTACGTCCTGGCGGCAACGTCGCGGCCCGACCTCATCGACCCTGCCCTCCTACGACCAGGCCGTCTGGACAAGTCCCTACTGTGCGACCTCCCCTCGGCTGAGGACAGGCTGGATATCCTCAAGGCGCTTCTACAAAAGGTCCGGCTCGACTACGAGCTCAGCGAGTCAGACCATGTCCTCCGGGATGTGGCGTACCAGACCGAGGGCTACTCGGGCGCCGACCTGCAGGCGCTGGTGTCCAACTCGCAGCTCGAGGCCATCCACGACGTGATTGACGTCAACGAACCGGGCGGTGCCGCGTCGAAGCGCCCCAACGGGGTGACAAACGGCAAGGCGAAGAAGGCGTCGCCCAGCTTTGTCCAGTTCCGGTACGGATCCGAGGCGGACTCCCCGGCGGCGGATCCGACGCCCAAGAGCCGGGCCGCCGCACTGGTGGAGAACGCGGCCATCGCGTCCAAGCTGGAGGAGATCAAGGTGGCGCGGCGCAAGGCCAGGGAGTCGCAGAGGGCAGGCGGCGGCAGCGCGGCGACGGAGAGCAAGGAGGGCAGCGAGCACAAGGAGGTGGTGATTGGGCGGGCGCACATCGAGCGGGCGCTGCAGTCGACGCGGGCCAGCATCAGCCGCGACGAGCTGGCAAGGCTGCGCCGCATCTATCACGAGTTTGTCGTCGGGCGCAGCGGCCAGCTCAAGGACGGCCAGGGGAGCATGGAGATTGGCGGCCGCAGCAGCCTCATGTAGAAAAGTCGGTGCCCAGTCGCGCCGTTGGGGTTGGGAGGAGACCCGTCGGTGCCAGATCTGTATATATAGCAATATAGCATTGTCATTTACACTTGCGCCAGACCACCATTGATCGACAAAGTGCAGTATGGAGTACAGGTTACTACCGAGCAATTGCGGCAATGCCACTCACCGCAGGTCTGCTCTTGTTGGCCGAGGTTGTGGCCGCCACCCACACGGTTGTTGCAGAACTTGCAGGGGTCCGGCGGTAGAGATTGCAAGAGATTGGTAGAGATTTAATGAGGCTCAACAGGAGCCCACGACTCTCCCGCTCTCCCACTTCCCCTCAGGGCTCAACTCACCTCTGGCCTCATTTCTTCTTCATCGCGCAGCTGGCGTTTGGCTTGTTTCCTTGCTGTCGTTTGTTGCTGTTTTCTTTCTGCATCTCGTTTCCCATGAATATAACGACTCATGAAGCAATGAAATAGCCCAGTCGCCAGTTCACCAGGTCACAGTTCACAGTTCACAGTTCACAGTTCACAGTTCACAGTTCACAGTTCACAGTTCACAGGTCACAGTCCGCAGGCCACACAGTCCACAGGTCACAGTCCACAGGTCACAGTCCACAGGTCACCAACTCACCATGACCCAGACCCGCGACTGGAACCCACTGCCAGCCCGCCGCAATGTCGACCACGGCATGCAGCCTGCCGTAGCCTCGTCGACAACGCTGCCTCGGTACGACTACGACCTTGAGGACTTCTATCCGGACCTCAGCCAGGGCCCAGATGTCTGGTCCGAGTACCTGCGCACCCGCATTGGCCGCCGTCGCCAGCTATACGAGAGCCTCGACCCCTCGGAGCAGGATCTCATCCGCAAGGAGGTTCGTCGCATCCGCTACTTCCGCAACCACTTCAAGGACTACCGCGTCTTCCCCGACGACACGCTTTCCCTGGTCGCCCTGCTCCAGGACTCTCGTCAAAAGTGGCGCGACATTGCCTTTCGCCGCGCCCCTGACGAGTGGGCCAAGTGCCAGCGCCAGATTGACAAGGAAGGCCCCGGCCGCAATGGCATCCGCCGCCGCAACCTCACCATCCTCCGCCACGTCAAGCTGTGGAAGACGGATGAGTATGCTGCCGCCCGCGATGCCGTGCTCGCGGATGCCTACATGTCCGACCTAGACTCGGGCCCCGACAACAGTGAGGACGACCCCCAGAAGCCAGACTACGGCTACAACGGCTGGATCGCTGTCTGGGAGGAGGACAAGGGGTGGGTATCCATCGACCACCCATTGGTCCACGGATCGTTCCCCCATCAGAAGATCTCCATCCAGCAGTTCCTCTACAACAAGGAGAGGACTCCCCTGAAGCGCTCTAGCCGCAAGGATCAGCTGCGGTACTTCCACCTCCCGGCCAACAACATGAAATGGGTAGAGGTGAGACATACCGATAGTGTTCCCCTAGGCTCTCTTTGGACCTCTTCTAACACGGCGGTGCAGGAGGCTATATCCAGGTACTACGGCGAGGAAAATGTCGAGTTTGACGGTAAGCGCGTCTTGACGCTCAAGTACAACTCCCAGCGACTCCTAAGAAACGAGCTCTGGAGAGGCCAGCAGCGCGGAGGTCACAACCTGCCCGCTCACGCTCGTCAGATAGGCCCCCGTTGCTCGGTGGTCCCCTCTGCTCCGTTCGACGCCGAGGACCGCACCGAGGGCAAAGGCCGCCCTCGCAAGGATGTGTCTATATCCGTAAGTCGACACCAACCATTCCCCTTGAGGATGGACCTCCTGCTTCCCTACCATACTGACCACATCGCAGATGCCCTACCTTCACTGGGAGGTCGAGAAGCGCCTGCAACGAATGTCCCAGTTCGTCCAGGTTGCCAAGTCGCAGAGGGACAGACTCCGCAGAGCGAACACCATCCGCAACAAGAACAGGCTGGCCAACGTGGCCAAGGACGCCCTTCGACCAGCAAGCCGCGCCAGGACGGGCTTCGAGGTGGAGACGGAAGAGGCCACCGGTCGCCACAAGTGGCGGCCTACGCATCCTCTGGCAAAATACTTCTGGCGCGTGGCCAAACTGTACCAGATTATCGATGAAGCCGCCGATGGGAGATTGATCGAGGATCATCTGTTCGAGACGCCACCCCTCCATATGCGGAGGACTCTGGAACAATTCTACTATTGGACCGCCGAGGATACCACCCGCAGAGATAGAGAACAGGTTGTGTGTCGAGGAACACGGGATTATGGCGAGGACCCTGATTCAGAGGCGAGATCTAGGCTCGTCATGGTCGACCAGCTTTGGCTGTGGATCCTGGACGACAGTGAGTACTCGTAATTTGCTCTCAATTCACCCAACCAGGGGGGTTCTGACCGATATCCCAGATACGGTCATCTCGAGCTTCCCAAGAAGATGGGGTAGAAACAAGCCTGACCCATCGGCCGTCCATCGCGGCATCCGTGATCGGCTTGGGGATCTCGACGCCGACGAGATCCAGTCCGTATACGACCTAGCATTGATTGTCATTGACGAATGCTCCAAAGTTTTCTTTGACCAGACAAAGGCGCTGGACCAACGGCCGGAGGTGGTTGATCTGTTCAGCTCTGCCATTTCCAAGATTGTAAGTTCTTTTCGTCCTTGTGCTCTGCGGCACGCCTCAGGCCCCAGGCCCCATTCTTACATGTGCAGGCCGAGAACAAGACGATTGCGTACGAGGGTTTCGGACGGGATGTCAGTAGGATCAGCATCGATACTCTCGAGTCAGCCGAGCAGCTGCTGCGCAAGTCCCTCAACATTGGCTTCGAGTGGTCCATCCTCGAGGAGGCTCAGCAAGTCATTGACGAGCTCCAGATCATGCAGGAAATCTTTTCGCAGCAAATAAACGTCATGAGAGACCTCGACAGGATGCTGCAGGAAATGCTCAGCCACGCCGTGGACGCCAATCCCGACCAGACGGATCTAGGCAGGCAGAAGGCGAGGGAAAGAATCGAGGCCATCATCACCGATATGGGCCAGCGTCAGAATGAGCTAGCCAGCATGGAGAGACTGCAGACCAAGACTCGGTCCCAGGTCAGTGTGCGGTGATATCCTCACGGAAGTACTCGGTGCTGACAGTTGTAGCTCCGCGAGCTGCTGGACATGAAGCAGCAGCAGGCCAACATCATCGAGGCCAAGGCAGCCATCCGCCGCGCAGACGAGTCGGTGCTCCAGGGGAGATCCATCGTTGTGTTCACCGTAGTGACCATTTTCTTCGTGAGTCGTGCCCGCCATGACATGACCGATAGACGACCTACTAACAGTGGTCAGCTCCCCTTGTCCTTTGTCACCTCTGTCTTTGGAATGAACGCTAGAGAGTTCAGCAGCGACGGCATCACACCGCTAAGTTTGCAGCTGAAATATATGTGTAAGCCAAGCCACTGTCCCCCCCACTCGAGAGGGTCATGTTGCTAAGCCAAGCGCACCCCAGTCGGCGTAAGCTCCGTCGTCACCGTCATCGCTCTAGCGCTCGCCTTCAGCGACTGGATACGCACTGCCCTATCCGTCGCCTTCAGTCTCATGTACACAGCCGTCGAGGACCGCCTCGGCTGGCGCAACAAGAAGAGAAACTACAACTCAGCCGCCATACGCAACGCACACCACAGGAAGATGAAACAACTAGAGAGCCGCGATCGTGCTCGTCGTCTGACCGAAATCAACAGTCGCAGGAACACTTCCCCACTGAGGAGAATGCAGGTGCAGAAGCACTCTACGTGGGATGTGAGACGCCTGGGCGGGAGTGGCCTTTTTGGATTCCGTAAAAAGGTTGCCGGTGGCCAGGATGCTGTTTGAAAATCCAAGGTGTAAAAAAGGACGTACTATATACGGATTCAATGTGATATGAGTGATGACTTTTGTCTGTCCCGGTTGCCCCTGGTCAGCTCCCGACGATGGCGTTGACCAGTGTCAATAGCTCCTCATGCACGCCCTCCCTAGCCACCATCATCCCTCGGTTGTTGGCCATCTCTCTACCCGCCCCGAAATCCATCTCTTTCCCGTCGAGATCCGTGATCTTACCGCCAACCTCGGTGAAGATGAGCTGGGCGCCCGCATGGTCCCAGATGCAGACCTTGGGCGTACCCTTCTGCACAGGTACCCGGACCTGACAGTCGGCGCCGCCAAGGATAAGGGAGGCGTAGCGCATATGGGAGGACCAGACCTCAGTCCCGGGGTATTTAGCACCGAGTTGCTCGGCAAGCTGCTCGATGATATCATGACGGATGGCCGTGCTCAGACGGGAGTCGACAATGTGCAGATCTTTCAGGTCGGGAGGGGAGGTGAGCCGCTCAAGAGGCTTCCTCTCGGGAAGAACGTATGGTATTGTGGTGCCAGGGGCTGAGAGGGTGCGCACAGTTGCGCCCTGGCCACGGACGGCAGTGAGCATGACGCCCAAACCGTCTGGGTCGACGCTGTCTTCGTCGACATGGCCGTCCTTGAGGCGGAGGTTCGGGCAGCACAGCACACCGACGACCTCACGGCCGTTCTCGATGAGAGACAGTGAGACGGCATACTGCTGTTGCCGTAGAAACGTTTTGGTTCCGTCGACTGGGTCCATGACCCAGAATCTTCCTTCGCAGCCACCCTGTCCTTGGCCACCCAGGTCTATCAGGGCGAGGGTGTCTTCCACCGAAGCCGGCACGGGGAGAGCGGAGCCGCTTTCGGGGTTATTGACCCGAGAGGCAGAGCTCACGAGTTCGTAGACCCAGGCAACAAGGCTGGGATCCTTGCGCAACTCACGCGAGTCCTCCTCGCCGACGAACCGGTCGCCGGGGAAGGCATCGCGGAGTGCAGCGATGAGAAGGGCCTGGGCGGCAAAATCGGCCGCGGTAACAGGGGACTTGTCATCCTTGGAGACTTCCTTTACAGTGGACTGGACTTTTTTGGTCAGGATAGCGGCGCGCAAGACAGCGGCCTCGGCGAGGGCACGCTCGCGGGCGTAGGGCGTCGTTGTCATGATGAACTCGGCGTCATGGAAACTGGTGAAAACGTATGGGATGAAGAACAAAGTCTAGTATGCGGATGAGGTCGTAAGGACGGGGGGTTATTAACCCTTTTCATAAGCGCCTGGTCGCTCTTTTTTTTTCCCCTTGGACAAAGATAGAGTAGGGCTCATATGCGTGATTGGGATGTGGTACACTGCCGCAGTGCCTTACTGACGCGTGTTTGCTGGGCCAGGGCCGCGTGAGGGATTACTGCGCATGGTTCTGCTGGCCAATGTGAGAAGAGCGAGCAGCACAAGCACAGCCAAAGTGTGAGGGCGAGGCCGAGAAAACAGAGTGAGGGAGAGTCAACCCCAACCAGGCTGGAAGTGAGGTGGCTATGCCAGGCACTGCACCAACTGCAGGCAGAATCCAGGTCTGAGCGCACTTCCCAACTCGGCGGAACCCACCTCCCTCCGCCTATGACCTCTCCACCTGCACTTGCCTCCTGCGACGCCTCACGTGCCCTCCTCATTCTGCTTTTCCAGCCAGGAAGGACCTGCTGGGCTCGAGTTACCGATAGGCAGTTCCCACCGGAGCCGCAGTTTCCGTTCAACCGACCAGCACCTACAGGAGTGCAAATTCCTTGGGTTCTAGTAGTAGGATACTACTACTAGTACTACCTTACTTGGGCTGTGTCATAAAACACGGGACTACTAATGATGACGGTCTCGGTATCATCACAGCGATATTGACGTGCTTATTGTAGCGATGTCGGTATGACTTGTTGTGACTGGTATGCTTATTTTGAGCAGCACCTGGCGGTTTCCAGCTCAAGAGAGGTGCTCCGCTCAACCTATCACAAGACCCATCAATCACCTCGTCACCCTCCTCACCCTTCATCCCAGCTCGATCCTGAACACGTCAGTTCCAGCCCTCAGGTTCACAAAACGGCTGTTTGCCTGGCACGCGACGTCCTGCAAGGGCGGCAATCCGTGATGGACGTCGTATACGACCTCCCCGTTTGCCACAACAGCCCTCGCCTCCTCCGGCGAGACCCGGTGGACCCTGAACCTCAGGCGCCCAGGCGGCGTCGCCGTCGCCGCTGCTGTGCTGTATTCAACATATACACGAAGCCTGTCTGATAGCCGCAGTTTCACGATCCTATTCGCCTCAGCGATCCTCCACGAGTGGCCGCCGTCATTCTCATACTTCTGAGTCGGTGACGATGCTCCATGCGGAATCAGACTGCTATCGCGACAGTGGTCAGCCGCGTCAGCTCGGGCCGCGTCCCCAGCGATTTCGGGCGCGCCTATGCCTAATATGCCACTGTCAGCAGCGCCACTGTTCTCCGCCACAGGCGTGTCTGATGAGTCCTCGGACGCTGCTCCAACAGACGAGGCCGCATCATCCCCCGGCCGTAGTGTGGCTTCGCTGTCAGAGCCACCGGCCTCCCCGGCCTCCCCGGCCCCGTCAGCGCTTAGGGGGCCAGCACTTAGGGCCTCGTCGGCCGTGAGCATAGTCGTCAGCGAACCCATGGAGGAATTGCATGTGCTCTCCAGAGGACAGTTAAGCATCCCAGCTCCATTGAGAACTTCTCGGACCCGGGAAACCACCATCCGCTCTAGTTCTTGTATAAATCTCTTGTGGAAGTCGTCTCGCAGCCCGGTCGCTGGTAACCGCCATCCAGCATAGACTCTCCCGTGCGATCGAGGAATCGTATACATCCCATGTAACGAAATGAAGGCATTGCAAAGATAGCACGCGTCTTTATTCGATGCGAGAACTCGTGGCGGCGTCCGACTTGGATTCGAGTCAAGGTACCAGATGAGCTGCATCTCGGCGTGAATCCGAGAGCTTTCCATCACATTTTCCAGTGTGGTCTGAAACTTGTTGTAGGCCGTGGCCCTTGTATTTCGGAGCTTCCCCACCAGGCGGTTGATGTCGAGGCTTGTGCCCTTGGATGCTTCAATCCTGGCGAGGACCTCCCGGACATGAGCTGGCCTTGCGGAGCTTCTTTCGAACGCCGCATCGTCAAGCCGGACGAGCACGGTCGATGCTCTCCGAATGATCCACTGGCTGCGAAACATTTCCACCAGCCGCTCTGCGGAATGCTTGTATTGCGACATCTTCCTAGTCATGTTGAGCAGAGCTTCCCGCTCATTTAGGTTCATCTTTGGTACCGCAAGATCCAGCTGTTTTAGCAATATGCTTTCCCAGCTGTCAATGTTCCGGAGGCTTTCGCATTCGTCAATGATGTCGGCCAAATCTCCATCCAGACGCGGCTCTTCACGCCCCAGCTCTTTGGTTATCTCGGAGTAGAGATGCATTTGGCTGATCAGTTTGCTCATGATCTTCTTGCAGGATTTCTTATTATGGACACCTCTGAGCTGGCTGAGGCCTTCCGATGCTTTTTCGAGAACAATAGGAAACCGTGGCTTCAGCTCTGTGGCTCCCAGTCTCCCTCGTTGGACTATCCTTTTACGACACATGGCAATGACGGTCATGAAGACTTGCCTCACCATCTCGTCTCGAGGTGCTTCTAGGGGTTTAGCGAACTTCAGTCAATCTAGAATAGGGTTCAGTCATCCACCTACTCTTCGCCGCATGCGCGCTCTGAAGGGTTCTGAATAACCCATCAAAGCCCTCTTTGACAGCTCTCAGGTATCCTGAGTCGCACGATGAATCGGCGTTGGCGGCCACGAGGATGTGAAGCTCTGGGCCCACCTGCTGAATGCAAACCGCCGTAATTTTGTGACGATCATCCTTAAGGCTCGATAATGTTGCCAACTCGGCCGCAAGGTGTCTCTCGGTGCGTAGAGGCAATGTATAGGGCCTACTCGACTTATCCAATGTCTCGGTGTGAGCGTTGTGAGTCGGTGGAGCGGGCGCCTGGCCGAGTAGCTCGAGCAGGACAATGTCTTCCGCACATCTCGTGTATGAATACTGCGACGGTTCGTCGGGCATGGTGCTTCATTGCAAGCGCCGCTCAGTCATGATGCGTCCCCGCCAGCGGCGGTCTCCTACTTAAGGCTCTCAAAGGTGAGGGGGCAGGCCACCAGTCTGAGCTGCATAGATACAGTTTGCTCTACACATCTGGACGCGGGTCGATGCAAGCCTGCCCAGGATTCGAGCTGAGGTTGGTCCACGCACCAAGACCCTGCGGGAGGCCGACCACGACCTTGTCGCCAATCATCGCGGATGATGGACGCCCACGGCAATCACCAACAGTAAACAGAGTCACTTCAGTCTGTCACGCGGAACGAGAATGGCTTAGACTGTTAATTTCCTGTTCCCTAATTATACACTCAGCAGTGGCCCCTTGTCTGAAGATACCCACGCTAAGAGTAGGGTTATCGCTGAGGTGCGGCCAGACAATGGCCTGCTTTCCTGAATAAAATTCCGAGTTACATTCGAGTTCAGTCATGTGTGGCCACTTGTATCATCTACCATGTTGCGCTGCCTGCGTGGTTCCATCAAGGTAGAACCTGTCCTCGCAGGGGTCTTGTGAAAAACTCCCAAACATGAATCCGTTTTCCATGCAGACCTGGGGGTATGTGATCTCAGCTCGTCTCCACGAGTAAAACAGAGCACCGCCCTATAATACCAAACGCCTGACAATGCAGAAAGACGAAGAGAAACGCCGCTGGCCGCGTCCAAAGCGGCTCAGATAGAATAGTATATAGCCGTCGCCAAAAGAAAGAAAAAAGTTAAGGGAGAAAAGTGCAAGTCTTTTTAAGCGCCATTCGTCCTCGAGGTACTGGACCCTGATTCCTTCTTACGGTTGCTCAGGGTGCGATACATGTTGCTCAGCCGTTGCCCCGTAACACTCTTTGAGGTATCATCAACTGGCCACAAGGCAGCCAAAAAGTCCCTGTAAAGCAGTGTGTGAGTAGGGTGCTACCAGATAGCGGGCTGATCATTCGTGGAACTTACCAAAAGTTGTTCTTCATAGCATCGTCAGCGGCGGTGAAATTCTTGTCCAGAAACTCGCCGATGACGCAAAGTTCAACTCCAAAGATAGAAGCCCGTTCCTTGCTAGACTTGACGCTGTCCTTTGTCGTGGAAAGAATCTTCTCAAAATTCTCGCGCACCGGTTTCAAGAGATACCAGATCAAAGCGTCATTATCCTTATCCCTCTGGTCCTGGTCGTCGCCTATGCGGCGCAGCTCGTCCAGCCGGCGGAGGGCTTTCGCTTTGCGTTCATCCTGGCCCCGAGACTCGTGGTCACGGCGATGATCGCCATGTTTATCATCGCGATGCCTGTCATCACGGTGCCTGTCATCACGATGCCTGTCGTCGCGGTGCCTCTCATCGCGGTGCCGGCTATCACGGTACCTGTCGTCTCGATGTCTGTCGTCGCGATGGCGGTCGTCTCGGTACCTGTCATCCCGGTACCGATCCTCGCGGTGTCTGTCGTCCCGATGTCTCTCATCGCGGCGGTGATAGTAGTCGTCGTCACGATGGCGGGGCCTGTCATGACGACGGTCATCATCATCTCGGTAACGCCTCTTGTCGGCCCTTTCCCGCTCATCGCCATGCTTGCTGGAGCGACGGCCATCGTCAACTCGACGGTGCTTGGGGCTGCGGCCATCGTCGTGAGTAGACTGCTTGCGCTTGTAATCCGGTCGAGGAGTGCCCCGATCCTCAGCCTGACTACGGGAGCGATGATCATGGTGCGCAAGTTCTTTCTCTCTATCCCGAGCCTTCTTACTGCTAGCGGGACCGGGTGAGGCCGTGGCACCAGACCGGTGTCCATTGGCCAGTAGTTTCTTGTTGTTGCGATGATGGTTCTCCACATTCCTCTGCAGAGATCGGTCAGGGGAGTGCTTCGACAGCAGAACAGAAAGCAGGTACTCGGCACGGCGGACAAGGTGGACCGCCCCAGGTGCCTTTTGTTTGTCGTTGGCCTTGCTTCGTTCCTCTTTCTTGGCAACCCGGCCTTCCTCGAGGAAAAGCTTGTCGTGCATGTCGAGGTCCGGGTCATCGCGAATGTTACTCCAAGCACCAAAGCCATGACGGTCAATGCCAACTAGAAGCATGCCGTCTTCCTTAGCACCCCAGGGGCAGCTGTAACTTGCGCCCTTCGTAGCGTCGGGGAGTCGGAACGTTCTCCAGTCGGGGCAATTCTGAATGGCTTCCCGGAGCATCTGCAGTTGGATCGGTCTCTCGATCGCTGTCTCGGCATTGACCTTTTTGAGATCGCCAAAGTCGATGAGAACAGCTTTCCGGTCCTTTTTGTTCAAAGCTTTGCCAGTCTTCATCTCCTCGTCTGCAACCTTGGCGTTATTCTCATTCACGGCATCTTGCGCCGCCTTGATGAAATCGTCCAGCATGGATTTTATCACTTCCGGATCCCTGTCACCCAGCTTCGCCTCCTGGATGATGTCTTCGCTGCGGTGCTCCATTGAGCCAAACCGGAAGTAAGCCTTGATAAGAACACGCTGCTCTGTCACAGTCAAAGGACGCTTGGGATCAGCCCGCTGAGCACGCTTCTCTGCAGCTTCTTGTTCCTGTTCCTTCTGCCGTTTCTTGAGACGATCAGCACGATCAGTCTCCTTGTTGCGATTCTTGATGGTTGCTTTGCGCGGTGCGCTTTCCGCAGCAACCTTGGCAAGGTATTCCTCGTGCTGCTTCTTTTCTTCTTCGGCCTTGACCTCTGCGATTTTCTCGGCAGGAATGATTTGATCCCAGTCCAAATTGATATCATCCACTTTGACATCAGTGATCTGCATGAAGTTGTCCCAGTCTATGCCGCCACTGCTAAGATTGATCTTGTCATCGACCTTGGTCTTGGTAACTTCAGCGTTTTCCAGGATCGAATCAATGTCAAGCTGCTCAAGCCGCTCCTGGTTGCCAGATTGTTCAAACATTTTCGAAGAACGCATCTTGAGAACCATCTGAATGTCCTCGTTCGACGATGGCCCGTCTGTCTTGAGACCCTTCTTATTCAGCTCTGCCTTGAACGCAGCCTTGCCATCGTCGGTGACGCCTGCCTGGATGGTGAGGTATTCCAAGAGCAGCTTATTGCGGGCTCGCTCCAAGACCTCCTCCTCGACAGTCTCCTTGCTCACAAGACGATATATGTTGACAGGTCGCTTCTGGCCGATACGGTGAGCTCGAGCCATAGCCTGCAAGTCTGCTTGGGGGTTCCAATCTGAATCGAAGATGACGACCGTGTCAGCTGTCATCAGATTAATTCCCAGCCCACCAGCTCGCGTAGACAGGAGGAAGCAGAAGTCTTCGCTATCGTCCGCATTGAAGTGGTTGATGGCCATCCGGCGAGGTCCAGCTGCAATGGTTCCGTCCAGCCGCTGGAACTTGTATCCGCGGAGGGATAGATAGTCGCCGAGAATGTCTAGCATCCTCACCATCTGGCTGAAGATGAGAACACGGTGCCCATCCTTCTTCAGCTTGGATAACAGCTGATCTAGGAGCATCATCTTGCCACTGCTTGCAATGAGACCCTTGATCTGGTCCTCGCGTCGTGTGCTGCCACCCAAAACCCTTTCTTCGGCTCCCGCGAACATGTACGGATGGTTGCTGACTTTCTTCAGCTCCATCATCACATTAAGCAGTGAGTTCTTGTGGCCGTTCGTTGCATCGCAAAGGGCAGTGTAATTCTTCGTCAGGATATTCTTGTAGTAGTCGAGCTGGACGTCTGAGAGCTCGACACGAATGATCTTCTCCGTCTTGGGAGGCAGGTCAGATTCCACAGTCTCCTTGGTTCTTCGAAGAATGTATGGGGCGATAGCGGTGTGGAGCTCCTGGAGCTTTTCTTGCGCGTCAACAGCAGACAGAGAATCGAGGTCCTCGTCAATATTCACCCTCCCGGGGTTCAAAAAGTCCAAAAGCGCCGACAACTCAGCCAAGTTATTCTGGATGGGTGTACCAGTGATCAATACCTTGCACGGTACGCCAAAGCTGACAAGACGCGAGTAGAGCTGGGATTCGCGGTTCTTGAGGCGATGAGCTTCGTCAACGGCAAGAGTCTGCCATTTGATTGACTGGAGAAATTGCCAGTCTTGAAGAATAAACTCGTAGGATGTGACCAGAACGTTGAACTTGGGCTTCTTCGGGTTGCCGTCGACGAGCAGCTCATGTTCGCGAATGATGTTCCTTGCGTCCTCAGGACCCAAATAAACAACATAGTTCAGGTCCGGAGACCAGTGATTAAAGGTGTCGCACCAGGCAGGGATGACACTCAGAGGTGCGACGACGAGTGAGGGGCCTTCCTGGCGGCGTTCATTGCGTAGCCAGCTCAGGAATGACACAGTCTGTACAGTCTTGCCAAGACCCATTTCGTCAGCAAGAATGACGTTGTTCCCTCGTGTCCAGTTGAGGCACAAAAAGTTCAGGCCCTTCAGCTGGAATTCGCGAAGCTGGCCGCCTTGGATATAGTCCGGCTGCTTTTCCAACTTTCTCATCCGTGACCGGGTGGTAATGTTGGACTCCTTACGGTCCGACTGCCAGGACCGCGAGGACCGATCCAGAAACTGGTCAATCTTATCCTGGAACACGGGAGCAATCTCTGAAGCTTCTTCCCATGTGCACTCGTCATATGACAGCCCCTTCCACTTAACAAAGTATTCGTCCTCCTCATCGCCATCTCTGACGGCAACAATTCTTTCAACTTGGGTGTAATCTTCGAACGCTTCTTCGTCACGCTCTCGATCCAGGAAAAATTGTTCCTTGGTTTCAGGCGGGACGTCTTCTCCAAACCGCATTTCGAGCTCTTGCTCGACAAACTTTCGGAAGTAGTTTTCCATCTTTCGAAACCCCCGGACATATTTCAATGACTCGGAAGTTTCCCAAGTGTCGTGAAGATGGGACTTGCCTTGCCACTTAATGAAGTACTCAAAGTCGGTTCGCTGTAAGTCGTAGGCAAGCTCGACGCCGTCCCGAAGTCGGTGTTTGACGACCTTTTCGACGTAAGGGGAGTCATCCACGTAGTCGGCGACGTAGTTGGCGGTGGCCATCTCAGCCTCGTCTTCATCTTCGAAATCACTCTCTTCATAAGCGCCTTGTTGCACCTGCTGAGCGGCACGACGATTGGACCATCTCTTTTCGGAAAGATTTGGCAGCGCCTCTCTTTGGAGTCTGGCCTTCTTCTGCAGGGTTCGAGCACGAGGTCCACCATACATGTCAGAGTCCGAATCGGAATCGTTGGTAGATGGCTGTGGCATGGGTGTGCCTCGCTTGGAAGCTAGGACAATACAATCAATTTCGGCTCACGGCAGCAAAGGTACAAATCAGCTGGGCTCGGCTTACATGTGTGGGAAGACTCGACACGACGGCGCTTCACGTTACGGCGGTTAATGGGGCCAACGTCTGATTCGGAATCATCGGAATCAACCTGGTATCCCCATAGGTCAGTATCAATCCAAGCTTTTCTGGAGCAGGTCCCATACAAGTTTACGTTGCTCTCGAGGTCGGGTCTGCAGATGCGGTTAGTTAGTAATTGGAAGCACCGACAGTCAGAGTTTGGGTTTATCCGCATACACTTCGCCTAAGCCCGTACAACTCAGGGTTTGCTCTCATGAATTCGTCCTCAACCACCGCAGCTTTGCGCTTCGGACCTCTGGTGGAGTCGACGGAGCTACCGCGTTCTCTAATGGCATCGTCCTCATGGTGAGATGGCGGACTCTCCTGCATATCAAAGTCGGCATCCTCCGACGCGTTGTCTGGCGTCTGCACGTCGCCCTCGGACATGTCAGACCTATCATGGATTCCATTCAACTCCTCGTCCGCATCACCCAGCGGGGATGGTGATCGGTCAACGGAGTGTCCATTGTGGGCGTCGGAGAAGTCGCTCTCGCTCCGACGGCGCTCGCTGTCTATGCTCGTTTTTATCGCAGGATCGGGCGACAGGTGTCCGTTCATAGGACCACCCTCGGTAGGGGTGGACATTCCGACCGGTGTTGATGAGACCTGCCTGCTATAAAGACGGCGAGGTTAGAGGATGTGGATAAAAGGGCTAGCGGGCATAAACAGTGGCATGGGGGAGCTCTCAGAAGTCACGCGACACAAAATCAAGTCTCGAATGAGTAGAAAGGGGTTCAGGTGATAGAGCATTTCAGGCTGTCGCATCCAACTCGGGGTTGATGATGGCAAGGCTGGAAGATGATGGCGACGCGATTGGGGCAATACTGGAGCCAGTGGGCTGGCCCCTGAGCAACCGGCCTGTCATAATCATCAAGCGCAGTCCGTTTTCATCAAATCGAGGTCCCCACGAGTTCAAATGGGCCCAATATATGCGATATATCGATGTCGACGGCCGGGTTGAGGCTGTGTCGGCTGGCAGCGGGCAGAGACTACCGGCTGGGTCGAGTAGCAGGGGAAGAGAAGGAGAACAACTTACAAGTCATTAATAAATGACTGTCAGGCAGCTACAGGCATCTAATGAGACACCGGATGCTGGCCGGAGGAGAGTAAGGAGGCCGGAGGAGGTACCAGCGGGCATAGGCGAGGTATGAGGTAGATGGTGGACTGTCACAAAAATGCCAGTGAGTGCCTGGTGGAGAGGAAGAATTGGATGGGCAAGCGCGCCGGAAGGGCCCCCCAGCCCAAGCCTTTTTGGGGAAGGACCACCACCGTGTGAGTAAGTCACGTGATTGACAACATCGTACCCCGATTTTTACTTTGAATCTACGGCGCTCACCCAAGCCTCTGAGTTTAAAAGGATACGGAGGCTGAGCCCATGGAAAGCAAAACGTGTCTTTGCAGAGTAATTGATGATATTATTCGAATGGGGGAAAGCGGCTATCTAGATTGGACTTGGTTTGAATGATGCTTACCCGGTACCTTGATGCAACATGTGCTACATGACTTTTTTGGGGATTTGATTGAACTCAGTCGAATTCAGAGACAGGAGTTGTCCTCTACTTCTCATTCCTAGAATTGTTGTTGCTAGTCCTTGTTCTGCGGCTTATGACTGCTCGCGGGACTCCGACTTCACGGCTCCAAAAGGTGTCACAATAAAGCAACATGACCGAATGTGTTTGTCCAAGTCCTTGCTTACGCGTTACTACCCTACTACGCATAGAGTTACTGGAATTACGTGCTTTGAACTTAGTTATCACTAATTGTTTCTTAGATGCTTCGACAATAGGGTAGGTAGCGGTGTTGGACGCTGGCATGTAAGTAGGTAGTACTCAGGTACTATCCATTGCTGTATGCTAGGTGAATTTAAGATCGGGTTCGGCCCGCTAGTGACTGGCATGGAAGACAGTATCAGGCACGCTTACCAAAGCCAATGGGTACTCGAACCAAGCGCCATCCCTAACAGGAAGATTGACATCAGATATTGGCCCTGTCTGCCCCGCAGCTCGCCAGCACAACCTTGGAAGCGACGATTCAGAGAGCACGAAAAATTGATGACCGCACACCACCGCCCTCCCAGCTCTCTCCTCAAATAACAACATCGCGACCTGTGGCCTCTTGGACACCTGCGATTATTTCCTTCCCCGTATCCCGTCGCGGTCTCAGCCCCAGCACCCCGAGTGCCCTGGTTGTCCGACTGCAAAGTTTGCCACCTGAGCCACATTTCTCACTCGCCGAAACCCTCCCACGTCTTTGATCAGCATCTGTCGCAGCCATGTCGGACAAGCTCACTCGGTACGTGGACGCCTTGGGACACCATGCTGCACCTAGCCAGTATCGCAGCTAGATTTTACTAACGCGCAAGTGCTCAGTATCGCCATCGTCAACGACGACAAGGTCAGTCCAGGATTTTTTCCTCCCTCCCGACTGCCCCGCCTACCCCGCCATGACAGCGGTTTGGAACACCAACTGACCATGCCCAACTACAGTGTCGTCCGCGAAAGTGCCGTCAGGAATGCAAGAAGTCCTGCCCCGTCGTCCGCAGTGGCAAGCTCTGCATTGAGGTCACTCCCACGTCGCGTCTCGCCTTCATCTCCGAGTCGCTCTGCATCGGTTGTGGCATCTGCCCCAAGAAGTGCCCCTTCGACGCCATCACCATCATCAACCTGCCCACCAACCTCGAGAGCCAGGTCACCCACCGATATGGCCCCAATTCCTTCAAGCTCCACCGTCTCCCCATGCCCCGTCCGGGACAGGTCCTTGGTCTGGTTGGAACCAACGGTATCGGCAAGAGTACCGCCCTCAAGATTCTCAGCGGAAAGCTCAAGCCCAACCTGGGCCGACACGACAACCCCCCTGACTGGGAGGACGTCATCAAGCACTTCCGTGGCTCTGAGCTGCAGAGTAAGTCCATATTCAGGCTCTAGAATGACGTGGGGAAATTTCTAATCCGGCTAGATTACTTCACCAAGCTTCTCGAGGACGACCTCAAGGCCGTTGTCAAGCCCCAGTATGTCGATCAGATCCCCAAGGCTGTCCGCGGCCCGCAGAAGAGCGTTAGCCACCTCCTCGGGAGCCGTGCCACGCTGGGAAACACTGAGGAGGTGATCAAGACTCTGGAGCTGGACCATCTTATGGATCGTGAAATCAACCTGCTCTCTGGTGGTGAGCTTCAGCGATTCGCCATTGGTACCGTGTGCGTCCAGAAGGCCGATGTCTACATGTTCGACGAGCCGTCTTCCTACCTTGATGTTAAGCAGCGTCTGAGCGCTGCTCGGATCATCCGATCTCTGCTCCGTGATGACGACTACGTCATTGTCGTCGAGCACGATTTGTCCGTCCTCGACTATCTCTCCGACTACGTTTGCGTCCTCTACGGCCAGCCCGCTGTGTACGGTGTGGTCACCCTGCCCTACTCTGTCCGTGAAGGCATCAACATCTTCCTCGACGGTCACATTCCTACGGAGAATCTGCGATTCCGCGAGGAGTCCCTTACCTTCCGTATTGCCGAGGGCACTGATGACTATGCTATCGACAGGTCCCGTGCCTTCAACTACCCCAAGATGGAGAAGAAGCTTGGTAACTTTAACCTCCGCATTGACCCTGGAGAGTTCACCGACTCAGAGATCATTGTCATGATGGGTGAGAACGGTACCGGAAAGACCACCTTCTGCCGCCTGCTCGCCGGTGCCCTCAAGCCCGACAGCAAGCAGACCGTGCCCGAGATGAGGATCAGCATGAAGCCTCAGACCATTACCCCCAAGTTTGAGGGCACCGTCCGCCAGCTCTTCTTCAAGAAGATCAAGCAGGCCTTCCTCTCGCCCCAGTTCCAGACCGACGTCGTCAAGCCCCTCAAGCTCGAGGACTTCATCGACCAGGAGGTCAAGAACCTGTCCGGTGGTGAACTTCAGCGTGTCGCCATCGTCCTCGCTCTCGGTATGCCGGCCGACATCTACGTCATTGATGAGCCGTCCGCCTACCTCGATTCGGAGCAGCGTATCATCGCCTCGCGCGTCATCAAGCGCTTCATCATGCACTCTAAGAAGACCGCCTTCATCGTCGAGCACGATTTCATCATGGCCACCTACCTGGCGGACCGTGTCATTGTCTTTGATGGCGAGCCGGGCATCGACGCCCACGCTAACAAGCCCGAGTCTCTCCTCACTGGCTGCAACAAGTTCCTGAAGAACCTCGACGTCACCTTCCGTCGTGATCCTACCAACTACCGCCCTCGCATCAACAAGCAGGGCTCTCAGCTCGACCAGGAGCAGAAGATGAGCGGAAACTACGTAAGTTTACAGACCCCCGCCCATCCCGAGAATAGGACTGGCTGATATGCTAACGTCTTTGTGATTTGTAGTTCTTCCTGGAGGAGAATGCCGCCGAGAAGAGCTCTTGAAAAGGGCAAGAGAAAGGACTTCAGCCCTCCTCACCAGCAGCAACATCCTGCATCTCCTGGCGTTGAGGGCGTACAAAATGCCAAGTTGCTTGTCAAGCGCACGGGCGGATGTGGTCTTGAGACGGGTCTAGACGAAGGCTGCGCCAGCGAGGATGACGATCCGGACGAGTAACAGCGGCGACGACAGTCTATCCCCTGCTGCCTGGTCCTGTGAAGCAAGAATGTGTTTTTTTCTGGTTTATCTTTGCGGCTCCTAGCCCCCGTCCGCGAGGGCATAGTTGAGCTGCGTCTTCACAGATAGAGGGACAGTGGACCAAGCAGGATGACTGTCGTCATCAGCTTCCTACCTCGCGGGAGGCATTTGGATTTAGGAACAAAAAAGTAGCTGCTTTCAACTCACCAATGACAATAAAAAGTTCGCATCGTCAGGGAATAATAGCAGTGTGTCACTGTGGTAAACGAGAAGAATTCCAAATTGATTATAGACCCTAGTTATCACTCTTACAGCTGAAACGAGTCATGGCATCCTTGGTAGGCAACAAAGAGGGGACGTACTAGCTAGAGTAAAAAGGTCGGTTCGTCAGGGCCGCTTAGAACGAGGAGAGATGCTCTACTCCTAGCAACCCCGCGGGACAAGAGGATGACGACAGTCGAAGCACCTGTACTCTAAGGGGTGGTCATCTCTCCCAACAACTGCTGGATCAGATGCTGCCAGGGACGTACTAGGGATAGCGACTCTGGCCGAACCGTTTACGACTCCGCCTTGGCTTGGAAAAATCATCTTACTCTTCTTCCTCAATCTCCCCCTCTTCGCTGCCAGATCTAATGTCTCGTGACACAGGCTGGGCAGGAGGCGTCTTCTTCCGAGGGGGAGCCTCCCGTGCTTCCCGCGCAGGCGTCCGCTCGGGAGTCTTCTCTCTCTTCAGCCTCTGGAAAGGGTGTCAGTCGGAGCTTTTGTAGGACTATGCTGTCCCCCGGGGAAAGGGGGGGGGCTGGGAAACAAACCTTGGAATCTCGCGAGTCCCTGCGGGCGTATTCATCTTCGTCGTCTGGGCGACGGCGCCTGGAACCTGATGGTTTTTCATCGCCATAAGGGAGCTCGTCATACGAACCTCGATCAATGCGGCGACGATAGAGCCTTTCACGTTCTTCCTCCCTATCGCGCCGCTCCCTGTCGTAATGCGAGTCATCATCACGTCGGGGTCGGACTGGCCGATCGTAATCCCTTTCCCTGTCCCTGTCCCTCTCACGTTCTCGGTCTCGGTCCCGCTCGCGCTCGCGCTCGCGCCGAGGAGGCGGCGACAGGCGACCGCGATCACTCGACAGGAAATTCTCAGCCATGGCGGATTTGCGGTGATTTCGCTCGCGTTCGGCAATGGCTCTGCGCCTATCGGCTTCGTAGGCATCGGCCTCCGGACTACGGCTGCGCCTGGCGGAGCGTCCGCTGCTGCGATGCGAACGCTCGCCGCGGGATCGGTCTCTCTCGCGGTGGTCTCGCTCGACCGAGGCGCGCTTGTGGCGTCGGTCTCTCCGCTCGGCCTCATCCTCCTTCTCGCGGAGGCGTCTCATGTGCTTGTCAAATGCGGCGCGCCGAGCGTCCTCCGAAGACACGGCTTGGAACTCTTCTGCCTTTAGTAGACGGGGGCGGACCTTCTCATATGTGTCGCTCAGGATGATTGGAGGGTCCAACCGTTTCATGAAGACACGTAGATCATCGACCGCACGGCGCTGGTGGCGGTCATCGTCGCGTTTAGAGGAGCGTTTCTCGCGCAGCTGAGAGATGTTTGTCAGAAGGAGGACAGCACTCTGGTGGGGAAGATGACTTACGCGATCAAAGATCAGCTTCAAAATATCACGGTCAATGTTAGCAGTGCGTCGATCATCCTTCATGAGGGACAAAAACTCCTCAAAATCGCTCGTCGGAGACAAATCAAATCGCTTGTCCTAGAATAATAGGTTAGAAGTCACGCTCGCAAGAATGCTACGGTAATGAAGAAAACCTACCTCGAGGACATCAATAACATCATTTCTGGTGCCTCGGAGGCCCCGTTCCTCCTCTTCAACCACATCCCAAAACAGCTCCTGGGGTGTTGACCCTGCGAGGCCGGCCATGTTGGTATAGCGCTCATCGTTCTCGATGAGAGGGACAATGTGGCTCCATTTGGTTCCCGCGTTAATCTTCCCGTCCTTCCGGAGCTCGGTCAGAAGGGCTTTGAAGGCATCTCTCGCCTTGCGCTCTCTGCGGAACTTGCGGTTCTTCTCCTCCTGCTTGGAGTCATTGAACGCACGCTCGAGAGCCTTCATGTGGTTTTGGAACGCAGTCAATATGTCAAACTGGCTGAGTGCCTTGTACTTTGCGTCACTCTGGAACGGCTGGGTGGATGAGATGATACCTTGCGCATCAGACCAGCGCGTGTATGGTTCCAAGTTGAGCTTGGGCAAGAGGTCGACTAGTCCATCCATGGCGTTCTTGCGCATGGAGGCCTGCTCTTCGGCGTGGGCGCGCTTCAGGCCAAGGATGTACTCCTCGAACAACTGGCGGCGCTCCGACTCGTCATCTGTGGAACGGAAAATGGTCTCGCCCTCAATCATGGGGCGGGCGGTCTTCCATCGAGTATAATGGGTGATTTCAGGGTGACGTCTCAGCATGGTCTCGAAGTCGGCGCGCAGTTTGGTTAGCCTCTCTTTGGCACGCTCCTTGTCTTGGATGACGACGTCCTGACAGTACTTCTCAAAAGCAGCCTTTCGATCCTTGGGATCCTTAATGGCGCGGAACTGAGGGTCTCGTGCGGTAGCCTTGATAGCCTGCTCCCACGTCCAGTCAGGCTGGACGCCACTGCGACGGAGCAGCTTAGAAAAAGCAGCCTCGGCCTCCTCCGCAGTCGCATACTCGGGGTCGTTTGTGGCAGGTACAAAAACCTGGGCTTTCGGATCGCTTGCATAGGGGAGCTGTCGGGATTCGGGGAAGGTCTCGCGGGTATCGCGAGAGTCGCGAGCATCGCGCGGCGGCGGCTCGTAAGGGCTGTTCGAATACCCGGCCCCAGGCGTGAACGGGGTCGGAGGGGCGGGCGTACCAGGGGTAGCATTGACACCCAGGGCACTCTTGTATACATCGGGCATCTCCCAGGAGCTTTCCTTGGTCTCGGTGTTATACCAGTACTTTCGGCCGCCTTCGGCCGTGTACTCCTTCCAGGGTTGGTTGGCGAGAGCGCGCTACACATGGAGTTAGTCAAGCATAGAAGGGAAGACCGGGGGGCTCAAGGCTCACCTCTGCCGGCGTCATCAACTCCTCGGGCTTGGTCCATTGTGTTATCTTGGTAGCGCTGTTATAGTAGTATGCCCGGCCGTCAGGCGTGTGGTGTTCCTGCCATGGCGATGGTGGCGGCTGGCCGTATGGCGGTGCAAAGCCGTTCATCGTGGCGTGGTGTCGCGCGGGGGAAAAGTATCAGGAGGCGATAGAAATGCCAATGGAGAGTCGTGCGCGTGGGAAGACGAACCCCGTGATGGCAAAGGACGGTGCTCCCAGTTACTGACTGTCGCGAGGTCTCGAATCGAAGTTTGACTGCCCAGGCCCATGGCGACGCGCACGGGCCACAAGGCACCTGGGATGCAATTAACCGAGCATCGCAACCTCACCACACCACACACTGGGGGGCGTCGCATCACAGGCAGTTAGTTGCCAGCGGCCCCTCATATACCTACCACCTGTAGTACTACTACTACTACCTTGCCTACTATTGATATTCCCAGCTCGAGGTTGGCGTTCTGGTTCAGTATACGAAGCGATCAATTCAATTATGATTTCCTTGGTCTAGCCTCTCTTTATTTATTTCTTTAAACCCATCTACGCGAACCCCTCGCGATGGCTGAGGTGGCGGCCCCAACTGGCGAGAGCTTCAACCTGAGCGCGGGCGCTGTGGTGGGCGACCCTGGCGCCGCGTTTGCAGACCAATCCCACCTGACCTATCTGGTCCCTGCGGCGACCAACCTGGAGCTCGAGGACCTGTTCAAGGAGGTTGAGCAAGGACAGTCCATCATCGACTCGATAGAGCAGCGAGAGTCCCTCCTCTTCGGTACGTACCCACCCCTAGCCTCATCGCCTGCCCTCAACTGCCCGTACTAGTACTCACACGTAGCTAGATGAGACTGTCGATATCCTCCTCATCCTCAAGGCCCCATGGCTGGAGGAGAGGGCCTTGCGCTCTCAGCTCAACAGGCTCATCCTCAACGTCGAGGCCCAGATTGTCAACGGCAGTGTGTCCGGCCGCAGTAGCCCTCCCGCCAGCGACACCATCTTCACAGGCACCGTCCAGGATGTGAGCGACCCCTTTATCCTCGTCGACGAGGAGGAGAGCGACTCCGACAACGAGGCAAGCCAGTATGTCTACGCCGTCTGGAAGATGCCCGTCTTCCTCGCCCGACCGCGCATCCGCCTTCAGAGCCCCTCGGTCGTCTTCACCGCGTCGGCTGGCCTCAAGCCAGAGGTCCAGGCCGATCTGGTCTCGGGAGGCAAAGGCTACCTCCCTAGCAGCATCCCCTCCGGCTTCAACCTCCTCGAGTCATTCAGCAACGACCCAGCCCTCGATGGCATCAAGCCGCGCCTATCTGCCCTGCGCGTCTCCCGCGTCGCCCCCCTCACCCGCCACCAGGACCTCACGCAGCACCTTCGAGCGTTGCCCCAACTTCAGCTCAAGATCCATCCCGTCATTCACACAAGGGTACGCTTCTCCCGCCCACACACCACGCCAGCCACTCCCGCGATCATTGCCATCCTCGAAATCGATTTCACCTCCTACTTTGACTGCGAGGTCACGCTGGACAAGATCCAGCTCTCTGTTTCCGACGCCAACATCCACTACCTCTCCAACGACGCCATGCAACTTCCCATGAGCTGCGTCGCCCACGACCACCTCACCTTTCTCTACCACATTGTCCCCCTGGAAGCCAACACCACCGGCACGCGGGACCTCGCCATCTCGATATCGGCCACCGCGCAGCTCACCCCCGAGATATGCACCCCCACCCTGGTCATGGCATGGACCGCAACCGCCGACTTCACCACCCCCGTCAACCCCGGCTTCGGGCCCACCCCCGGCACCGGCAGCATCCAGCGCGCCCACCGGCCCTCCCAGCTCTCCATCAGCAGCATCGGGGGCGGCCAGGCCGTCATCCCCCTCAAGTCCCCCTCCGTCACCCAGCCCGACGCCCTCCCCGCCCTCGTCGCCTCCACGACCCGCCCCGACACATCGCTCCAGGACCTCGGCATCACCATGTCCTTCACCGGCCCCACCGGCACCGTCCGCGTCGGCGACACCTTCTCCTGGGCCGTCCATGTCGTCAACCGCTCCACCGAGCAGGCCGGTCGTCCCCCCCGCAAGTTCGCCATCGTCGCCGTGCCCCGCCGCCGCCGCAACGAGATGCGCGCCGGCCGGCCACTCTCGTCCGGCTCCCGCCGCCGGCCCGGGTCCACCGGCACCGCGCTCCTCGCCGGCTCCCCGGACAAGGACGTGGCCGAGGCCGTGCTGGACGAGAACGTGCTCCACGCCATGCAGAAGAGCTCCGTCGTCGGCACTACCGATGTCGTCTGCCTGAGCGCCGACACGCGCGTCGGCCCGCTGCCACCGGGCGCCTGCCACGTGGTCGACCTGCAGTTCCTTGCGTTGAAGGAGGGGCTTGTTGGCATCGAGGCTGTCCGGGTCGTGGATCTGACCACCCAGGAGCATGTGGACATCCGTGACCTTCCCACCATCTTAGTAGAGCCAGCAGCCGCATAGATCAAAATAGAAGCACATGTTCCAATCACACCGTTTTGTTACCAGGATCCTTGGGGTTGAGAACAATGATGATATTTATGCCGTTGACTCTAACATCAAATATGCCAAACGCCGTGCTGCCATGCTGTCCCGCCCCAAACAAACCCTTCGTCGTATATGCACCCACCCCAAATGGTCCGTCAAGTGCGTCAATGCTCTCCCGAGCTATGCCATCATAACAAGTCATCTAATTCGTCATCATCCCAGCCCAGCTTCTGATATATCGAAGCCTGCCTCTTCTCTTCCCGCCCTCCCTGGTCATTCCCGACGGTTCGTGGGGCTGCCCTGCTTTTAACAGGAGTTACCGGGAGGTCGCCGAATCCAGGTGGTGTCAAGCCTGGCCCGCTAGCCGGCTTCACCGCGCTCCCAGGTATCACAGTGGGCATCTTCCGTGCCATGAGAGGTGAAGAGGGCGGAATCGCCGGCTCCTCAAAACTGTGTCTCCGCAAGAAGCTATCCCCTGTCGATTGCCTCAGTGGGGTGTATCCCACTACGTCCAGCGCGGGCGACGCGCTGTTGTGCCAGACGTTCCTGTGGCCGCTGCGTAGAACAGTCGACGGCGCGAGTGGTCCTGCGCTGGAAGGCGGGATCATGTCCTCAGCAGAGGGTAGAGGCAAATCTGCATACTCTTCTGGCTTTGGGGCCATGGCATCTCTGAAGCGCTGGCTGACGGGCGTCGCCTTCACCTGAACTCCCGAGTTTACCACGGCGGGTTTCGGTGCCTTTCGGGGTTCTAATTATGTGGTTAGAATTTGATCATTGTTCGGGAAGTTCACAAAGGGGGGCTTACTCTTTGCCGAAGTCACTGTCGACGCCTTACGCTCGGCAGCTTCGGCCATGGCCTTGCCCACAACTTCGCGGTTTGGCTTCCTCAGGTTCGAAATGGCGTCCCTCAACTCTGCTTCTATCTTGGCCTTCTTGCTCGCCTTGGCATCTTCCAAGCCGGCCATGCTGCTAGTACGAGATAGTGAAGGACGCCCGATTTGCCGTTGGCCTGCTTCATGTTTGGCAGCACCTTTGAGATTTACCGAATCGCTATCCTCCTTCTTTATGCTAGGGATGGACGTCGATGTTGCTCGCATTAGATCCACAATTTGGCTAGGACCTCTCGACATGCTCCGACGATGCTGTTGCTCAAACGAGAGGGCACGCTCAAGAGTCCTCGGCTCCTTCTGCAAAGCTACTCGTCTCGCAACAGCTCCTGGCTTCTGATCTTGCTTGCTAGAGGGTCGCTTCAAGGATTTGGATTTGGACTTGGGCTTGGGATTAGGCACGATGACAGGTCCGCCGAGCTTGCGGCAGAGAGAGTCGCAGATTTGTGGCAGACGCGAGGAGTAACTACAACATATGTCAGCAATCCGCCAAAGAAACCAGCACTTGAGAAACTTACAAGGGGACAATGACATCGACACAAAAATCCCTTAGAGGCTCTGGTGATGCTTTCTGCTGGACGTGGCCATTGGCAGATGGGGGTAGGATCTGTGAGTCTTCTAGCAGGATTTGCTCGTGAGAAGCCATAGACTGCCAGATAGTGAGCCGGTCAGTGTGGACGTCGATAAGAGTCGGCAAGTTGTGTTTGTTTCGCTTCTTCTGCGGCGGAGGAGGTGCCATTTGTCCCTGGGAGTCCGATGCGCCCGGCAGAGTTGGTAAAGCGTCAGCCGGTTGCTCCTTGGGCTTCAAGGGTTCCAGTGCCAAGATCTCCAAGATGACAACCATCTGAAGCTGAGTCTCCCTAGTCCGCAGGAGGGAAGCATGCGCTTTGATCTGCTCCATCGAGATACCCAACTCGTGGTCGTCACTGAGCTCGGGCTTGTTTGCCAACCACCACAATTCGATGTTCTCGTCTTCATGGGGGTAGAGACCGTCCTTGCCGAGCTTCATCTTTTTGGGCCGACGTCGCCTCTTGCGTCCTTCGTCCGAACTGTCAATAACCGGTTTTATCCTGGTGACTAGTTCAGGTATTGTCTCGCGATACTTCTTATCTACTTGCACCGTTGTGAGGACGAGTCCCTTGAGGAAGTCTATGAGATCACTCATATCAAGATCGGACTCGAGGTCTAAATGAAAAGCAGAACGGGCACGGGACAGTGGTCCTTTGGCAAAGTATGCCAGCGATCCCTACGAAGTCGTCAATAACAGTAACCAGAAAGTAGGGTATAGAACGGGGTATCATCCTACCTTGGACTTGTAGAGCGCCTCAAAGTAGTGCGTCCGGATATTATCAAAGATGCTCTCGGCGGTCTGTTGATGGCTAACTTGCGCTTCACTATTATCAACTGGCGTTCGTACTTGCTTATTGTCCATCTGAACTGGATCAGAAGCCATTCCTTGTTTCGCATCAGAGAGTGGGAGAGACGGAAGATCATTCTGAGAATTGGTGCTGCTTCCGGGTCTCGTCGCATCATCGAATGTCGACACTGACTGGGAGCGAGCTCGCTTTCGCACGAGGGACTGAATAGCCTCTATAGCAACCCGTTTCTTCTTTTGATCCTTGTGCGCTTGAGGTGTTGTAATCGCTGATGGACCATTCGACTCGGTTGCTTTCGAGCCCTGGGGCCGTATCCTCTCCTGGCAAACAGCTGTGGCATGGCAGACGAAGGTTTCCGGGCTGGTCCAAGATCCCAGCTTGCAGGCAGTATAGAGCCCATTCTCATGTCTCTCGAGGGCATAGAGCGTTCCTTTTGACTCGTTGCGCGCAATCAAGATTTTAGGGGAGGAGCCCATGCGACTTTCGAGGTCGAGGATCTTGATGTGGGATTCAAAAAGTCGAGTCGGGGGCAGATCACCCAGCGGAGCGTTCAGGTCAAGACATGACAGAGGAAGGTACTTTCGAGGGAGTAGCAGGAGAGGTTGGAGGACTCGAGGTTGTACGTGGAGGTTTGGCGGATGTGGCTAGCAGCGATGAGCATCAAGTCTAGAACACGATCAACGGGCGCGATGTGTGAATGGTACCTTGAGGGCGACTGGGGGCTTCAGGAGATGGTCCATGGCCATGGAGTCTGCACGCTTTCTCTTCTGACTGTCAGAGGAAGCAGGGTTTTCGCCCCCATCGCTGCGGTTCAGAGTACCATCGGAGGTGGGCGTCAGAATGCCTGATCGGGGACGCGACGCGTCTGCGCCAGGCAGAACGGATGAGGACATGTAAGGAGAGAGTTCATGGGCTGGGCGACATGGTGGGAGAATTGATCAAGAAGAACTTGACGGCATAGGCGATTGTGATTGTCAATAGAACCCCCAGGCAAACAAAGAATATGGCTGTGGTTGACCGATGTTTGGGGTGGAGAGTACCTGGTAGGAATGGATCATTAATCATTGGATCGCCCAGATGCCAGACGCGATAGGTACGCGCTCAGTGCCCCGCCGTACAAAATCCAGCCCTGTCGCCCTCATGATCTCACACTTCACCAGCTCACATCGTACTTCTCATCTCATCGTTTAAGATGCTAGTTGATTCATTTGACGTTCAGCATGCCCATATAATCTTATTCGCATCATTGTCGCATCCATCCATCTCTCCCTTTTGTTCCAGCATACTATGTACTTATATAACCCATGTTCTAGGCCATTATCAATTTTATTTTGGTGTCTGTCCTCTTCTATCTATCGCGATATCCTACATTAAGAGCGGATCTCCCTTCACCAAGCTCTCTCTTCGCCCAGTATTCCCCTGCAATTTTCTGAGCTATTTCATGAGACAGTCCATTATCAGACGTCGGAGCCTCATCTTCACTTCCTGTTTGGGGCTTAACCATCTGGGGCGCTTCCGCACTCTCCGCCCAAAATGGCGGAGTTGCCAAGTGGAGCAGAACCTCCAACTCATTGGGAAGGCGCTTCACGACTCATTCACTACTTCCTTCCGTTTCTTCATCTCGCCTGCTTACCTTTCATTATAACCACCTTTCCTATAGAATTGCGCCATTCATCACTTAAATCTGCCTGGTAAACTCACAACCCCAGGTAACCCCCCAAAGGAATTTCAGCTCTCACACATTACGGGCGGACAATACTCGGACACACCTCATCATGGGCTCGCAACCACAATACACTCAGCCTCCGATACAGGTCTCCTTTGATGGATTCCTCTTTGATATGGACGGCACCATCATCGAGTCGACACCCGCCATCGTTAAACACTGGCATACGTAAGTCTTCCCCCGTAAATTCGTTCAGGCCCAACAACTAATACCCTCGTCAGCGTAGGCAATGAGATTGGCGTTGACCCCAAGACCATTCTCGCCACATCGCATGGCCGCCGCAGCATAGACGTCCTGAAGATCCTGGCTCCTGAGAAGGCAAACTGGGAATGTAGGTGCCCCCTCTGATCTTATGGTGGCCTTCACTGCTCACTATTCACCTTCATCAGACGTCAGGGAGATGGAAGGCCGCCTGCCCGTAGAGCACTCAGCGCTTGCCGAAGAGGTACCTGGTGCCCGCTCACTTCTCGACGCGCTCATTGGCGTCTCTGCCCCCTGGGCCATCGTCACTTCGGGCAGTGAACCCCTCGTCAAAGGCTGGTTTCGCATCCTCTCACTCCCCATCCCCGAGCACCTCGTCTCCGCCGAGTCCGTCCAGAACGGCAAGCCAGACCCTACGTGCTATCTGATGGGCCGGGAGAAGCTCGCACTGCAGGGCCCTGGGAAGGAGCTTCTCGTGCTTGAGGACAGCCCTGCGGGAATCAGGGCGGGTAAGGAGGCGGGGTGCAAGGTCCTTGGCCTGGTCACGAGTCACACGGCCAAACAGGTCGTCGCTGCGGAACCGGACTGGGTGGTCAAGGACCTAAGTTCGGTCAGGGTTATCGGGCACGAGGGGGGAAGGGTGACTCTGGAGATTGTGAACGCCCTGAAGTATTAGTCCTGCGACAATCTAAAGGATGGGAATAGGGGAGTCAGCGAGATTGACCAAAGATACCGAAAGATGAGAAACTACATTTCAGGGCTTGAATTAAGTCGCAAGCCACTTCAGAACTCCCCCCACGTCGAAGCAGAGACCCGGATCCCCCCTCGCAGGATTCGAGCTTACCGCCTGAAACACTCCGATCTCCTCGAAATCTAACACTTGTTGGTTCTCGTGGTTCCGATGAATTGCATATCCCTCTCCCTTTTCAAGGACCGAGACTAAGCTTTTGTTGTGCTGAGACACACTTCTCGGAAAACTACTACCCGTATGCTTTGCTCGGGAAGACACTGGGAGGCCAATCAAGCGGGTATATACACAGAATTGAGCAACGTGTAATCTCCGTTCACGAAGAGAGGCCCCTTGGAGGGATCGCCCTTGCATCAGAACCATCGACACACGCCTCGTACTAGTTCAACGCCATTCTGGGAAACACAAGGCGCCTGCCGTCCGCCACAAGTGGTGCCAACCTGCAGCCACCTGCAGCCTGCTGATGATCCCGAGCTACGTATATACTCGTACTAAGGCCAAGCAAGAGAAAAACTAGGATTTTGGTCCAGTTTGAGGAAGTGTGCAATTGGCACATCTACCCAGTGTCAAATGGCCGATCAGATTGTCCAGGGGACCCCAGCAACCGACTCCCCAAGATCTTGGCTCGAAATAGCATCATCACCCTCGGAAACGTACATTTTAAGATGATGATAACCTGGCGGTCTCGTCGCACCGCATTGCCGACCCGTCGCAAGGGGTCGGACTGGAAGCTCCAGGCAAGCCCACGATCTCTCAGCTCCTCCCGACGGTACGGACCCTATGGGGTCTTGCACGACGGGATAATATACGGCTGGGGAAATGGCTTCAATGCAGGACTCTGTCATCCTGCTATCCATGGCGGACCTACTACTTTTGTCGAGCTCGCAGGCCTCAACCCAAGGAGCAGGTGCAGCGACCCGGACAAACCTCCGCCCAGGGCGCCTCGAGGTGGATTTTAGAACCTGATATTCTGAACTAAGTGCTCGATTTTCTCGTCGTCTTGATTAGGGGCTGAGTCTTCCAGATGGTATTCTGTAGCAAAAAAAACCTCAGTCCTCAGAGCCCGGCGTCGATGAGGCCAAACTACGAGGTTCAGTAGTCGCAACACACTGGGAATATTGTTACAAAAACCGTGATTCAGTATCATGTTTCCACGTTACTAACTACAAATCCCTATTCTCATTGTTTTTTTTTAAAAAAAAACCCCCGAAATAAAATCAAACAAAAATAAAATAAAAGCTCATATACAAAGTGAGAGCCTTGCCAGTATCGTGTTCAGCAACCATGGGGAAATAGTAGCTACCCTACGTCCCTTGTTTCTCATGTGCCTAGTAGTCAACGTCTTGACGTGCAGGGTACGTTTCGGGGGAAGTGATGAATGGAAGAGTATAGAGGAGGCCAGGAAATGGGCTCAGGAAATGCGGCACCGCAAAATCTGCCTATACATTACTTGCCACAGTGGTGCCAGGCTGTTAGGAGGGCGGTTTGCCAAGGACCCAAATTCTGTGATGGAGGCGAACAACTTGGGCAGCTGACACCAGCATGTGAACGACTCGGGGTTTAAGTGTTGCTATTGGAGAGATGCGTGTATCCGGAAAGAGCAGTGGTACCTGGTAATTCTGTTTGTTTAATTTAAGGGATTTGTGAAAAGAATTTGACGACCAGCGTGTTGGGTTGTAGGGAGACCGATGGGTGTGGTTGGGAATATAAAATCTCCTAAAGAAGTCCTTGCATCAACCACCAGCATTGGAAGCGATTCCAAGCATTGGTGCGCTGTCGCAATGGTAGCGAGTAGTCCTCCTATTACGAAAGTAATACGGTATATCAGACTAAGGTTCAGGGTTCGAGTCCCTGGTGCACCGTGATATTTTTTGTCTTTTTTGGTCCCACCTGGCCATTTACTTTTTTATCCCCGCAGGCGCTTCGGAGCGTTGAGGCCCATTTAGTAATGGAATGAGAATTAAAGCGAGCTGTGCTGGCCAGCCCCAATGGTCATTAACGGGGCGTACAATTTCTTCTGTCCTCTACTGGGACTCGTACGACACGTCTCGTTCGACGCCTATTCTTCTCCATCAGCCAAGGCAGTTCTCGGGTCAATGGAGGATCCAACCCGTCCAGCCACCGCCACCTCACGAGTGCGAGCTGGCGATACGAGTTGGCCAGTGGTGAAGTTGGCGAGTTGGAAGCGGATCGGTGCTGGCTCCGTATCGCACGTGGCCCCGGATCCGGCATGGCACTAGGTAGACCTCCCCGCCCCTGATCCCTGCTGAGGGCTGCTGCGCTAGCACGCCCACCAACCGTCCAGCCGGTCGTCGTGTTGTTAAATTGCCGCGCGAGAAAGTCTCCGACCACGTCGTTGTCCAATTGTGGGCATCTGGCGTGAACAAAGACCGAAGAGGGTGCTGGGTGTCGCTGTCGCCAGACACATCTCGGCCTAGATCGCAGGAACTTTCTCGAAACAATCGAGCCTTGCCAAAGGGCCTAGGCCTTGGGATCCCGCCCGAGAAGTCTCGTGAGCAACTTAGTCAGTGCTACTCGTTTGTCGGGCGGCAGGAGTCGCCGCTACGCTGGTCTCTTGCCTCGTCTATCCGTAGGCGTGTGCGTTGGTGTGTCTGGGTCACGATGGGAAGGAAGCCAGCGCTCAGTGGCAGACCGGACTCACCGGACACACGGAGTGAGGCCCAAAGTAGAGCAAGTCCCCGATGCATCGGCTCTTGTCAGCCGGTGGCCACCACAAGGAAATATCATTGTGTGCTTGGCTCTGTGGTCCTGTGGCGACGCTCAGCGCAGCGCGCTCAGGTGAATCGACTGGGGTGTCGGCCCTGCAGGTCGCAGCGGCGCAGCCAAGGAGGGCCCGGGTCGTCGTGCCCGGCAGCACTCGGGTTTCGCCCGCTGACCAATGGTGATCACCCGTCGCCCGGGATGCCAAGCGGCCCAAGCCTCTTGGGGACCCGAGACACTAACGTGGCTGGTCTTACCATCCTACCGCCCTGGCGGGGCTTTTCTCAACTCCTTGCGGTTCAGCGGCAAGGGAGAATAGCGGTTGTCAGCCATATGATCCATGGCTGTCAGACACTGTTCTGCCGGCGAGCCCTGAAGGAGTCGCGTGGACAACCATAGTACGGATACTAATGCGAAATGCCGTTTCCCTGGCGGGGGCATGCGCCGGCGAGTGTCGAGCACCTGGACTCCCATCAAGCACATTGGCGAGAGTCGAGAATCGCAGGCGCCATCTAGTTGCTAGTATTGAGTCGTAATCCACTCGGTCTGGGTGAAGTTTGGGATGAGATACAACCCGTATAGTGCGTACCGTATACTCTTATACATACGTAGCAGTAGATTGTGCCATTGTCGGCGGGGGAGAAAGGGGACAAGTGACCAACAACGGCTAGTATAGTCAAATGCCGTCCTGTGTCTGAAGAATCTGGGGTACGTCGTGTGTGCAGCCACGTTATTACTCCATGTACGAAGTACGTAGGCAGGAACGTTAGTAAGTGCCTGTCTGCTAGACTCTGGTGAATACGTACCTCCGATGTTGCTCGATGGCCGTATACTCGTACCTGTCTCATGGAGCCCTGAAAGAGTACGTAGGTACATCTCCGGAGGATCGACAGAGCTTGCGACGATCATCTCCCGATTTTGTTAGCTGTAAACGGCTACCATGCGCTTAATGACGTCTCCCCTCCAATGGATACAGTGAAGAATGCAAAACCAGTGGTCAATTCGGGGATTTTCAATGTGCATCATGATTACAAGGCTGTAAAATGCGAGCACCAAAGTGCCATCGGCCACGTGTGATCGGTTCGCACACATCAGCACCACATGGCTCAATAGATAAACCCCATTGTTGGTCCCTGTAGAAATCCATGCCAAACATCGCCCCGTGTAGTGTAGCCCGTCGATGAGAGTAACGCTATTGTTACGAGGCACGATCAACAACAAAAAACTCACTGAATGAAGTTCAGCTGCGATGACCCTGAAAGTGATGCGGAATGGCGCTTCCGTCCAAGACGGATTTCAGGGCCTGGACCGGTCTACTCCGCATTGCCACCTCAGGTAGATAATACGAGTACTAGTACGTGCTGAGTGCCGGTCGGTCAACGCGTGCTTCTGTACTCTGTATGGGGATTTGACTTCCCCATCCATTCTATACGTAAAAAGAGGTACGTATTATGTAGTCCTACAAGAAGGGCAAATGGTTTCTGGCACCTGCTGGCGCACGTTATTCGGTGGCTGGATGAGTACTGTGGTAATGTCGAATCAAATTGGCAGACCACTTGTTCTCTTGGCAACTCCAGGCGATAGCGAATATTTGTCGGCGAGTCAAGTCCATTATCAGACCATGGCGTGCCAACTTATCTTTTGGCGCCACGACCTCAGTTTCTCTCTCCAGATGAATGCGGGCGAGGGCGGATGATTTCGTCGATTTCCTGAATGGTGTGACAGACCGACTATCCTTAAGCGCCGAGGTCGAGTGGCGCTCGTCAAGCCACGAATCGCTTCAACAACTGGAACTGGACAAGGAGGCGAGAGTTTTGAGGATCCTCTGCCAAGCAGGAGCAGCAGACCGAGTGGTGAATGAATTTGGAGAAGTCGTCTCTTGACTCGGAAAGGAGACACTGTCCACTCTACATAGAATCCATCGTTAGACTCGGGTTGGCGAGGAAACCCAAAGCTTTGCTTCATCTCAATGGCATGTCGAGCAACGGTGCATGATGAGCGGTGTCACCCGCCCGCCCGGTAAAAATAGAAGAACATGCATCGTCAGGATACCAGGCCAAAGTAGCCAGGTGTGGCGTTTCTAACATCAGAAAGAAGGGGGGGGGGGGGGCGGGGTGGCAACCTTGGAACG